>JARJLF010001370.1:0-82007 GCA_029378395.1 Mycena leptocephala
GTTCGCGTATGTGGCCAACGCGGGGGATCATGAGTCGGGAGCTGATGTACCATAGGCCATCTTGTTGATAATGCCTGGAATACTCTCGGTGACCGAGGTGAATTTGGAGCACCACGGGTCAGTGGTGTATCCAGCGCGGATGGAGTCAAGGAGCTCGGTGTCAACTGCCACCGACATTATTGTGCAAATCGGTTTCACCGTTGGCTCTCGAATCCGGGTAACGGCAAGGCAATGGGCAGCCATCAAGGGTGTGGCTTCAGTTGGGCAAGCGAGTGAAGCTATGGTATCACAATCATCATCGCAGGGGGGAGCCGAGTGCAAGTCCGCTTCGGTGCTCTCCTCAAAATCAGTTCTGGAGAGAGCGTCCGCTACGGTGTTTGCTTCGCCTTTCACATATACGATTTTTGTATCAAACTGTGACATGAATTCCATCCAGCGTGCCTGTCGGCGAGATAGGTCGCGCTGGTAATGGAAGTTCTCTAGGGTCCTGTGGTCGGTATAAACATGGATAGTGCTCCTGATCAGGTCGGCACGCCACTGGCGTAAGGCTCTGATAATTGCAAGTAGTTCTTTTTCATGGATCGGGTAATTGAGCTCTGCTCCTTTGAAGGTGCGCGAGTCAAAGGCAACCGGCCTTGCTGTTTCCCAGGTTTCCCCAAAGGAGAGTACTGCACCAGAGCGTTTGTCACTCGCGTCGGCAGTAACAAAAATCTTGTTATTTCCCATGTTTTCATGGTCGATGGTAGTCAGGCAGTCGGCACCTGTAACAATAGCTTTGATCTGGTCGAATGCGAATTGGTGTTCGCTGTCCCACTCAGGGAATTTCTTGTCGGCTGCCTTGGTAGTGAGGCGGTGTAGTACTGAGGTGTGGTCGGCGAGATTGGGGAGGAATTGGGCAACATATCGAACCAGGCCCAGAAAGGCACGGACATTGGTCGATGACTTCGGTGTCGGCCAATTAACAATTCTTTCGACTTTGCTTTGGTCCGCCTCGATGCCGCGCTGGCAAATGCGGTGTCCGAGGAAGGTGATCTCATTGCAAAACAACTTAGTCTTCTTTGGGTTGCAATATAGGGAATTCTTTTTGAGTGCATCAAAAATGAGGCAGACATGGCGCGCGTGTTCCGCTTCGTCCTGGGACCAAATGACAATGTCATCAAGGTATACATGGCAGATCTTGCCAATGTATTCACGCAATGCCGCGGTGACACGGCGCTGTTATACTGCAGGTGCGTTGCACAGGCCCTGCGGCATTACCAACCATTCATACAGGCCCAAGGGCATGCTAACGGCCATGTATGGTATGGAATCTGGGTGTAGTCTCGTTTGAAAAAAACTGTCTGTAAAGTCAATAGTTGATCAAATCTTTCCCTTGGCGCAATCAGCCAGAATGTCGTCGACGCGAGGGAGGGGGAAAACGTCATGTACAGTGTTAGAATTGATATCCCGGAAGTCATTCACCCAGCGCAGAAGTGCTGTCTTGTCTGCTTTGGGGATCAAGAACGCTGGCGAGGCGAATGGGGAGTTTGAGGGACGAATACGCTCTGCATCTAGATGTTTCTGGATAAGTTCATGCCATGCCTCTTTGTATTTTCGAGGGCTTTGGTAGCTGCGTTTGGACAGTGTCTTATACGCATCCTTGATTTTAATCTCGCATAGGACATCGGTGGGTAAGTTGTCCACATGGGGAATAACTTCAAAGATAGGCTTATATTCTGCTTTGAGGTCTTCGCCAAGCTTGTGTCGACGCTCTTCCTCAGCCAAAACTTCAATATGTTCACGTATGGCAGCGACGACGTTTACCTCTCGGACTGTCTCGAACAGGTTGGCGTCCGTGAGAGTCTGTAAGCGGGTCGCGCAAACTGCATGTAATTCTTTTGCCATCGCTTTGTGGTCTGCCTTGGTTTTCTTAAGGTGTTTGCGGAGCTTGGGCTTAGGCGGGGGTGGAGGGGAAGGAATAACGGGGTCAAGGAGGTTATAATTTGTTCGCTTATCAATTACAGAGCCGTCAGAGTGGTCAACAACGATAGAGTTACGTTTCAAGAAAGGTAGTCCTAGTATTACATCTGTACAAAGGTCTGGCACGATCAGGGCGCATACAGTATTCATTTCATATGAAAAGTCTTCTGACAAAGCTTTGAGTTTCACCCATTCCGTCATTGGCGGCAGGTCGGCACTATTTATGAAGGCAGCTGAGACTGGTACGGGTTCATGCAAGAGGTGGCAGTGGAGACCGAGACGGTCGACAACGTCCTGGTGTATCAGGACTAAGCCTGAACCGTTATCATTAGCCCGCGTACTTCAACGGGAAGGTTGGACATGGGTCCTTCCATGCGGAAGTCCCAGATCAGATGGGGTTCACTCACGTTCGAGTCAACGCTGCTGTCATTCGGGTCGTCGACGGGTGCGAAACCGACCACGGTGACAACTGCAGCGACGGGCACGGGCTTAGCCTTGACGCCGTATTTCGCGCGTTGGTCTATGGTGAGGGCGGCAGCAGCGGCGTCGATGGTGGCTTGTGACACTGGCTTGTAGTTCATAGTGATCAGCCACGGGCACGTCTTGTCGTGCGCGTCCGCGTGATCGACGAAAGGTTTGCGGCAGCAGCTGCAGCCGTGGTTGGCTGTAAGCAGTGCGCGTTCATCTTCGGTGAGCTTGGGGCAACGTTTACCGGTGCCCGACGAGTTGCCCGGGGTGGATGAGGAGGAAGCGGAAGGTCCAGACGGTGGTGCGTTCTTGTCACGCTTACGTTTCTGGGACGCTCATCATTGGTGATGGTTTTGGTGCGCTCGTCGGCAATCGCGTGGAGCTCCTTGATGCGGCGAATGCGGATATTGTCGCGCCGCTTGACGATCTCGCACCACTCTTTGTATTTGGTGGCGTCCGTGATCTTGCCTTCGTCGGCGAGGTCGGTCGTCATGTTCATTTCAAGCAGCGTGCGGAGGCCCGCGTCGTCAAGATGGTGGGGGGTGTTAAGCAGGAAGGAGTTAAGGCGTTCAACAGAAGTGAGGAAGGTGAGGAAGAGTTCGAGCTTGTCTTGTTTGCAGCCGTTGCGCTCCTGCTTGAGGGTGCACTCCCAGTCGCTGGGCAGGAGGCGTTCACGGATCAGGGCCATGAACACCTTGAAGTCAAGAGCACTAGCTGCAGTGCGCTCATCGTCGTTGTCGAGCCAGGATGTGATACAATAGTCTCTAAAACATCTGATCACGTTGGCAACCTGTTTGTCGGTCGTGATGGACTTGAGAGTAAAGTAGTTGGAGCAGTGAATCTCCAGCTGGTGCAGTTGCCCCTGGGAGGTTTCACCTTCATGCAAGAGCGGGAGTTTTGTTGGTGGGAGATCAAGGACAGCGGCGCCGGAGGTGGACATGGCGTGGTGACGGGTGGGGAGAGCAGGGGAGGAGTCGGTAGTGTCCGAGTCATGGGCCACTGGAGAGCGGTTGGGAGTCATTGGCTGGGACGTCGTCGTCGAAGCGGGTGGGGGCAACGGTGTCAAGGGCGAGTCTACTTCGTTGGTGGGCGACGGCGGGAGTGCGGGGAGTGACGTGGCTATGGGTGTCGGCGTTGCAGCCTTGGCTTGACCACAGGTCTGGAGGGAGAAGGGAACGGAAGGCTGTCGACCCGCCAGCGTTATTGCTACATGGCAGGGTGTGACGTGGTGTGTAGCGGGACCTGTGTGCGGTCTCCTTGAGTAAGATACACCTTCACGGGGCGTGGGGAAGGGGTATGGGTGTGGTGTGTGAGGATGTGTGGGGTTTGTGGGTTGTGGTTGTGACGATACGCTGGTGCCTAGAGGACGGCCTGGGAGGGCTCGTCTTTAGGTGCGCACGGCGGGGTGTATACGAGGCTGGTCACTCTGAGTGACTCAGGCTGCCTCGGCGGGGTTGCGTTCTCGGACGTTCAGCTTCGCGCGCAGGCTCAGCTGGCGTAGGAGAGTATGCGAGGTGGAAAGGGTGGATAATTCAAAAAAAAAATGGAATCGTGCTCACCAAAAGCGCGATACCAAGAAGATAACAAAAGAAAACGAGATCACACGAGAATGAATTAAGACCCGTTTCCGGGAGTCGGCGTTGAATGTCTTAGCTAGCAAATACACGAGAGAAGATGGGAGTACGAGAGAGAGAGAGAGTATCTAATTGTCCGTGTTTGTATCCGAGTCCATACGCAAATAGTAAGTGTTGTAAGCAGCATGATTACATTCCACTGCCTCTCGCGCTCACACTTGGCCCAGCACATTAACGCAACGATGCGACGAGCAACCGGAAAACAATGTAATACCACCGCACATTCCCCACCGAGACACTGAGTACACCCCTTCATGCACCAAAGGTCTCCCACGCGCAACAGCATCTGAAAATAAAGTCAGTGGTGAGAAAGGAGGAATAAGGGTGAGATACATACACACCCGTAGTGCATCATCTCAAAAGCTACGCGCTGCTGCCAGTGCGAATTCGCATATCTCGACCGCCTGCTCCCGCAATCCAGCTCAACTGGTACCCGCGTTGGACTAGGCATAGCTGGCCTGCGGCAGCGCCGCCTACACCTGGTAGTATGGGCCCTCCAGTAAGGACAAAGGACAAAGTACGCATTGAACGGCTCGTACGTGGCAAGCATGCACATCTTGATACTGTACAGCGCTGTGCACAAGGCAGATTGGCCGGGTGACCGCACAATGGACGGAGTTCTAGCGTCATAGGTCGGTGACTCGGATGTTGCTACCAAATAAAAAGAAAGATAAATTGAGCAAAAGGGAAAAAATATCAGACCCCAAACGCACCTCAACAAGTAGTAGAGTAGCACAACGAAGACATGGTCTTGGCGACGGCCCGAGCTTGATCACTAAAAAATTATTGAAAGCTGCTAAATGTCAATGACAAATTGGGCTACACTCACGCTCGAGCGAGTCCAAGGATCATAAAGATCCTTCCAACGAGATAAGGGCCCAAACAGAAATGAGGCTTTTCGTTTACCACGGGACCGTGTCAGCCTAAGTCGTGCCTTGGTTATAAACGAACGTGTCTTGAAAGACTGGTCTTGTATTGACCTGTTTGCCAACCGCTTTGCGTGACATGTTTCATGGTCACACGCCGGGTCGCGAGACGACTTTCATCATATAAACTCTTTCTCTGCTTTCTTCGAAACCCTGAACGACCAAACTACGAAATCGTTTCTTCCCATTTCTGCTCGAACTCTTCCGGAGTCATCCTTGCGTCACTGTGGTCATCCGTGGACGCATTAGACACAGCACTTGAACTAGCACAGAACTCTAAACCCTGAACCTCGGTTCTCCTGCACTTATACCTGGTCTCGTCCTTTTCTTCACACTGAAATGAAAAACTTCAATTACGCTTTACAACGCCCAAATCGTCTTCGCCCATCTACAAAGATTGTTTAAAAGTATGTCAATCCGGTACGCTCCTCTCATTCCTCATTCTACTAACTGCCACTTATACAATGATTTTTGAACACCAGTTGAGAGGATCTTCCCATCTCCACCTCCTCTTATTTGGTAAATGGAATACTATCTTTCCTAATATAATATCACTGATAAAACTCTCAGACATCCTTCCGCATGCTCCGGATTTCATGCCTGCATCCACAAAATACTTTTGGAGTTGTGAGCCCTGAGTCAAATTCAGTTCGCCTGTACTCACCCTCTTCAGTTGTACTTGAAGATATTCGTCGTCGCCACTGAAGCCGAAGCACTCAGTCGCCATAGTTGCACACATTTAGCATCCACAGTACTCAAAATACACGCACAGAATTCACACAAGCCATCTTTTTTTACGCACTTGAATGCCGTACAACTCAATTACAGACCCTTGATTTACGTCTCCCAATACAAACCAAAACCTACTACTAAACCCTGTAAATCAAGATATACCTTTAAGCTTCGTCAAAAATCAGCCAGTGAGCTCCGGTCGCTTTTTAACAGCCCTTTACCCTGAATCTACCCTGAATTTTATCTCTCGCACGACTTTCCCTTATATATCTTCAACGATGCGTTCAGCTTCTCCATCTCTTCATTATGTCTAAGCCCTTCAGTTCACCCTTCCATCGCGATGACCTCATGAGAACTAAAAACTACGCCGCCAGCTCTCTCTTCTCATCGTCTTTCACCTTCAAGAAATCTCAAGGCGCCAATTGGTTAACAGAAGTATTTAAAGGTCCAATAGATCCCGACGGTCCCGCAGCCCCTGACGGAACAGCCATCGTTGTGGGCATAGTGTCCGAATCCAAACTCAGAGTTGGACCACTCGGCAATTGGACAACCGACAACAATTACAACAAACCGATTCAAGATGCCAAGTACACGTTTCTCATCGTTAAACCTAGTACTCCCTACTTTCCACTGTCTACACCCTCAAATACTGACATCTTCTTCCAGACAACGATCTGACGTTTGCTCCTGACTTCCCTATCACCATTGCCGCATTAAAAAGACTTCAAACAACCGTCTCCAAAACCGGTGATAACAAATGGTTTATTGAAAAAGACGACGCAGAAGACGTGATCCGGTTCGCCTTTACCATATTTGAAACCAAGGTACGCTACAAATTTAAAAACACTCATTCAACTCTAATATGTTATCAGGACAAAAACCCCGATATATAATGGAGTCTCAACTTTGATGACAATTTCAACTGACATTTCATTAGATCCCAGTGTCGACATCAGGAAGGAAGGAAGGATGTATTACTGCGGAGGTCCCAATCAGGAACAAGCAGGCACTGTACAGGTCTTGGCCAGTACTGACTCAAGCTCGTGATGCCATAGAAACTATTTTTCTGTCTCACACTATTCGCGAATTTGTTGTCTTTGATGTTGATGGCTCTCGAGTTGACGCTGTCGACATTCCCTCGAAACTCCCCGGTGCATTAGTTGAATGTTCCTTCGGAATTAAACATCTTTCTTTCGGTGGCAATGATTCATTTTCCGGTACGTATTCGAAGTACTTATGCTTTTTTTTCAAGTTGCTAATTTTCGCTCACTGGGCATTGCCAACCAAGTCCTTATCTTACGCCCTGCACAAGTGAAACCACCGAGCCCATTTAAATCATCGCCATCGAAACCTTACAGGCCACCGACATTGTCCCCAGAAGAAGTCCATGCGCATCAGCAACAAGCTGTTAACTTCTTCAAACTGCCCATCTCCTCTGCAGGTCCTTCAAACTTTCCTCTTCCTAGTACGTTGTCACCGCTGTTCATAAATTCAATCTTCTTATCACATTTAAATAACAGAAGATACGACTGGATCGAAGCGCAAAGCAAGCGTTGAACCAGAAGGCAGTGCCGCGAAACGTGGAAATACATCCAATCCCAACGACAACGACAAACCCAACAACGACCCCAAAGGAAAAACGAAAGAAGTTTCCACAGTCGTCTAGCCCATTCTCCGACTCCTAACTACAATTCTATACACGATTTAATGTAACACTACCCAATCCAACAAACCAATACTTGATCCACATTCTGTTTGTGACCCGCCGCTTGCCGGCCTCGCCCAATCATCTCTCTCTTTACTTATAAAATTAAGCATGTCCGAAGCCTTTAAACTCCGCTTTTGGGAGATCAGGCCCGAGGCTTTGGAAGCGCTGGGTTCAGGCCTTTGCAAGCGCTCAATAAACAGCGCTTCCTCGGGGCTTTTGGCCCCATGATCGATTTTAAGCGCGCGCGCGCCTATAAAAGTGTACACAATGCCAAACTCCGCTTTTCGCTCACTGTTAAAGTTTCGGAGGCGCTAATTCAAGCGCGGCTTTGGAAGTGCTGGGTCCAGATTCCACAAGTAGGAGCCGGCGCGAAGCGCCGGCGAGTGCTTGTTACTATTCAAATAAGTACATAAATCCAAGTACTGCCGGGCACAGCCACGGCCCTCACACCCTGACTCGCACAGCATGTTTCAATTTTTGGGAGACTTACTCCACCACTTCTTGAGCTTCGTGCTTAGCGCCTGGACAGCAACCGACCCCCTCCCCGTTATATCGCCAAGCTCCTCGACCTGTGAAACATTATCAACCGATCCACCGTCTCCACTGACCGCATACTCGTCGACTTGGTTAAATGGTTCACCTGCATCCATAGAGGAATTCGCAGCCCAGTACAAGGGCTGGCTCGTGCGTTTTCATCTATCGACCATGCACAGTTGATGCTAAACCAAGCTCTGGTTTAGGATACGATTAGCGCTGCTACCCCCTTACTACCCGAAGGCTTTTTTGACGAGACGGTAAGTTTTCGTACACGTAGAGTTGGCTGGAATAATTGATTATGTAGGTCGATGCGGCTACGCGAGCAAAACTCGAGGACGACTATGCTACTGCATGCGAGACCGCGACACACCAACTTTATGAAGACTTCCAAGAGTGGCTCAAGAACCACGAAACCCAACATGGTGAGTTCATGACGGTTGGTTACATTTCCCAACAATCATTCATTTGCATATGCAGTGGCTTGGAGCCAATCTTGGAACTATCCCGACGACATTGATGAAATATTGTAATATAAGATTTCAATGAGATGTTCTTCAGCGTGAGCAACGACTGATGTGGCTAAGTGGGATGATGTTCCTCATTATTTTTTGCACCGGGCAATCTCTGACCGACCGGGCCAATGCGCACATGAAGGTAACAAGATAGATACGTCGTTCTAGTGACATATCCGAATTCTAATTTGCCAGAGGGTACTGCGAAGTTTGTGCTCGGAGCCGCACCTCCCACAGGTGCCCGTATTACATCGCCTCCCGTGCCCCGCCTTTGCTCATGCTTTATCTCCTTCGACTCCGTCTGCTCTCCGTATATCGGGATGGGACCAAGAGAGAAAGCAAAGACAAGGAGACTCTGAATACCTCCTGCGCTCTCATCCGCAGAATGTCAAATGGCTGGGGAATGACCACCTGATAAAGCTGCATCCGAAGCGCAGCCCTTGACGGTCAGCCCCATCGTGACTTTCGTGCAGGCACACTGGGACCGGCTAATGCAATGCTGTCGTCCCGGTGGAGCGGTCGAGGCGCCGGGAAAGATGCGAACAACATGATGTTGGCAGGAACGGAAGACATTGCGAGAGCGGCTTGTCCCCCGGGTCCAAGATGACACAGCGCTTGGTCCATCGCAATCGTGAGGCAATCGTGAGGCGGCACGAGAAGTCCACGGATCCCAGTAAGCGGGCGCGCTGACGAACGCAACAGCCTTCCATGCCAAAAACCCTTCAGCACATCGTATCATGCGCTTTCCTTCCGCTGACCTCCGAGGCATCGAATACGACCTGAGACCTGACTTTCGACGGTCAAAGCTCGGCGGGTCACTCGTGCCCTGCAAGCAAAATCCAGGTATGCCATAATCCAAGGATCGTTGGCAGGATGCGAATCACTTTATCTTGCTGCAATTATCTTAGCACTCGTAACGTGGTAGGATCAGTCATGTTATACCATCAACTTCTGCAAGCGCATTGCTCGCACTTGAGATCGCTCAACGTCCTGGTGCCTGCCGCGCTTAATTGGGGATTCCTTCAATCGTAGGCAGTCTGGCTGTACTACTTTCTGTGCTCGAGTACACCGCTCGTCGCATTTCAAGCTTGGCGCCGACTTGACGTGCACCACAACGGGATAGAATGGGATGTGACCGTGGCACAAGTATTGATCATGAAAACTGCTCGTAATTACATATTTACAAAAGAATTGTGTATGGCTTTCAATAGTTTAAGCATCTGTTTTTTTTTTTCCAATGGAAAAGATTCACGGTTAACTGCAGAAAGTCGCTCGAAACTGGCATTGATCTCGTCAAACATAACTTTATGTTCGCCCTCTGCACAATCATCCTTCCCCAAAGCAAAAGTCTCTTTCGAGTAAGCGTCTCCGAAAATCTCGACGGACAGAATACGCCTGACTAGATTAAGAACAATCCTGCCGCCAAAGGTCAGCTGCGGCCCAGTGCTGGTCCGCAGAAGCAGAACAAATTGGTGTTGGCCGCATGCTGCCAAGAGGGGCTGGAGCAAAAGTGCCTCCTTTTTGACCGTTATTGTTTCTCCGAAGCTCGATTCGTTCTTGCCCGCGTAGAGCGGAGTTTTTGTCGGCGGGAATGCGACGACAGGGGTGTTTGACTGAGGGAGAGTTGGTGCGATAAGAGTGGCGGTAGGATGAAGAGCGGGAGGGATCGACATGATGTAAATAGCGGTTGGTGCGGTGGGGACTGTTACACACTCCTTCAGCGAAGAGTCCACTAAACCTGTCCAGCTTGCTTCCTCTACAACCGCAAAACTGTGGGTTGTACTCGACGAAGTCTGGTAGTAAGCAGTCTGGGTGGATGAGGTGGACGCTGCATCGACGACGGCGAGCGTGAAGCCTTCGCACGTCCATGTCGCGGGGAGCGGGCTTATTCGCTCTACAATATTACGAGATTCTTCTTTTGATAGCTTTTTGAGCAATACAAGACGCTGTTCTTCGGATGTCGCGGCGCGCCATATGTGGTCGAGGGCCGTGAAGGACTCATACGAGCTACTTAGCCAGACTGACCGCGACGCGTTTTGAAATCTGTCCGCGGCTCTACGGCGTGGATTAGTGAAGAGAATACGCAAAGCAACAGAAGACTCACGAGGTCATCATGGGCATTGCAGGTTCAGGTTCAGGAAACGGGAATGATGGGCCATCACCATCACTTTTACTTCCACAAAACGCGTCGACACACCGAATCAGATTTCGACGTTCAGGAAGTTCTGGAAAGGGGTTCCAGCTAATGGTGTTCGCTTTTTGTCTGCTCCGAGCTCCTAGTATCCCGTACACTGCGGACCTTCCTGACTGCCTAAGATTTCAAACCAAACTGGGAACAGTTAGAAATATCTTCTAGGGGGCAAACTCGATCCATGGCTGGTTAATTTGTAAATTTGTGGACTTTTGTGCCCTCAGTGGCTGCGACTGCCTCGAGCTCATTCCAGTGTGTCGGGGTTGTGACTGCCCATAGAATTCAACCCGGAGAATGACAAGGTAAACAGATAAACCTCGGAACCATCGTGAAATATCCGGGGCGACAGATGGCCACTCTAAATAGTTAACCTTTGTGGAATTTGTGCCCACAGTGGCCGAGACCAATGTCGGGACCATAAAGCTCAGCCGGAAAACAAGGTAAACAGAGAAACCTCGGATTATCTTGTACGATACACCTCTGGACTGGCCGCTTTCGCCTTCTCCAGGCCTGGTAGGTCAATGAGGCTTTGCGCAGCGCTGGCAGAGTAAGAGTGTTTCCATCACTTTTGTTCCGAGTTTCCGGCTCATGTTTTGATCGCAACAATGAGGATAATTCTCAGGTTTGCCTATTACAAGCTTGGCCCAGAGCGGCTTATGCGGTTGTAGGTCCGATCCAAATCTCTACATCAGGTTTTCCACACATGTCGTGTGCATTGTGATCAGGGTGGGCGTTTTTCGGCCGTCTTCGTACGCAAAATGGATCGGACCTTTTTCTGCGAGAGGGCCCACTTTTGGGTCGTCAGAGAGCAATTTCGCACATGTTGGTGAAAATTTTCTCTTGTGGCCATCTGACGAGGCCTTGAGAGGCCCGAAACTTATATTTTTCGAGATATCCGTCCGCAAAAGGATCGGACATCGACGCCCATGCGCGTTTCCCGTCTGCAACTTGGATCGGACATCGCAGCTGTTGCCGTGAACATTCGTACGCATTCTGATCGGACATTCGACCCATTTTTCACCCGTTTCCGTCCGCACTAGGATCGGACCTGTCACTGCATAAGCCGCTCTCCTCTTGGCCCTTGGCCAATTTTTTCGAAGACAGACAGCAACGTAACCCATGTTTGCTGATAGCGAGTCTTGAAATACCACTGGACGCAGTCGGAGGAAATCATCTTGATTTTTTTTAAAACCAAACTCAACGAGCATGTTCCAAAGCGAGCCCGTTCAACCGCAAGCATCTCGCCAGCGTTCAGAACCACACACAATGGCGGTTCTCTCTCCCATTGAGTTCACAAACTTGTTTTGGTCTCTGGAGAGACGACTCGAGGTCAGCTAATACTCGTGCTAATCCCCAAACACAGGTTCTCTGACATCTATGCCAGCAGATACCCTCTCCAATCCTATGATGACCGGCGCAGCCGTGTCCAGCAGAAGAGCGTCAAGGCGGTCGCAGGAGCTGCAGAAGCCAAGCCAGAGGAGACTGAAGAAGATCAGGAGAAGCTGCTCGCCAAGGTCGACAAGGGCAAAGGCAAAGCAACGGACGAGGAACCTCCCGCCGTCGCATCTCCGCCGCCCATGTCCCCGATGCTGCCTCCCACACTAGAGTGGCCCAGCTCGCCCATGCCCGGCACCCATGCTCCTTGGCGGCTTCCCTGCCTCCGGCCCGTCCGCTTCCCCTTCCTTATAGTTCATTCATTCATCCTCAAGTTTCGCAGCGCAGCGCCGTCCCATGGAACGGGCTGTATTTGGCGACCAAGGCGGCGATGCTCTCTATGAGCGACATCCTCTCGATGGAGCTCCAGCCGCTCGACATCAACTCATGTACATCGCGCCACGCTCGATCCGCTCCAACATTTCGAACAACCAGGCCGCGTGGTTGAGGTGCGCGTCCCCTCCCTCCTTGACCATTTATGATTCATTGATTGAAATTCCACGCCGCGCAGCCTCCCCGACACCTCGCGCTACACCGCATTCCTGCCGAACATCATACATCGCATGAATGCAAGCGGGTGCTCGTAGGCGACGAATTCGCGCACCAAGTCATGCGTCCACACGTGTCATGTCCACTTGGCATTTCCACGACACGTCCGAAGACACTGAGTCATCCCTGCACCAAGCAACATATTGCGTTCAATTCGACGAAGGGCATACCACGACGCCCGGCGTTCTCTGCCTCAGGTGGGTTGTCAGCGGAGTAGGGCTGGAAAAGGTGGGGTTTGTGGTGAACTCGATCGCGCATGGTGAGCGTTGATTCAGCCACCTCGACTTCATGATGGTAAAAGGCATCGTGCAACTAGGGAAATGACTAGGACTCTGCGAAGCAAGCTTGCTTCGTCTGCTTTCTGTCCACTATTGTGTCTTGAACTTTGTGGTCTCCGACTTTTTCTTCTTTTTATCTACGTGCGAACTGCTGTCTTCAAGACTATATAAAGTCGGTTCAAGTTTGCGAAACAAGTCTACGTCGGCAAGATCGGCAACTACGAGCGCTGTGCGTTCCTTACTCGTGGCACAGGTGCCTGCGTGTTCCTTCCGCGTTCCGCCTCCTTTCCCCTCTGCTTAATTGATTGAATACACGCGGCACAGGCCAATTCCATCCCACCGCTGCCGCAAACCCCACAGTCGGGCACCCTGGCGAGCTCGAATACGTCGACGAGGACCGCGTTGAGGTGCTCGTGCTCGACCGCATGCGCGAGGTCGTGCAGGCGCTCAAGGCAGTGGGTTACGCGTCCACTTATTCTAGTCTTGGAATAATGCGGAGTGAAGGTACATCCGTACGAGGAGGTCGCATACGATGTCTACAAGCTGGAGGACTATTGACCATGTCCACATTTTCTTGTCAAACTAGGTTGTTGCGGGAATTACGCGCCGGCGTCCCCATTTCTTGTATTTTAAATTTATGCTCCCATCCCCATAGGGTTTACAAGGTCGAGGATTATTGACCCCAATAAGCTCACACTTGCAAGACTTGGACGCGTCGCAACCCATCCTTGCCCCCCATGCCGCAACACATACTGACAGAAAATGCTGGAGTATGACACTACACGTAGGACTGCACGCTCGATAATCACCTACCTCTCAATTCTCAGGCACTTGGCTTTGAATTAGATAATTATGGTATGGATCTTAGAGAGTATGTATTTAATGAGGATTAGTTGTAAATATTCGGAATCTCCAGTTGCCAAAAAAAAAACTCTGTATTAGCGGGCTCCCCCTTACCCGGGTACCGGAATACAAAACATATTTTGACCTCCTGTACAAGCGAGACTAGTCCTGTTTTAAGCTCAGGTGTCCGACCAGAGTAAAAAGCTTATTACATAATCACGAAACGAGCCCAATGCTCCATGTCGCGCGACCTGGGACTAGAACAGTCATACATCTTCTGTGATTGGCCAAGTTTATTTGGATTTTTTGAGTACCATTTGACGTTGCTGTGGAAGAGGTGAAGTTGATGGGTAAACATCAGATTCATGTCACGTCGTCTTGAGCCATGTGCTAAAATCCTAATTCAAGGATGTTTCGACAAATTCTTAAGAGGCAAATCGGCGCAGATATGCACTAATAGTGAGGCTGCCCTGAAATAAAATGAGAAAAGCAAGGGTTATTTCCTGAAGTACGTTTCTTCTGCTGCATAAGATTTGAGAGGGCGTGTTCACCGATGTACTGGCACGGTCTAGTGTCCTTCTCCATCTAAAATCCATGGTAAAAACCCCTCGCGGTGGGCTCCAGTTGTGATAAGAACCACGGCACCACTATGAGAATTTGTTTTATCCGATAGACAGCACATTGGAAACTCACCATGCTAAGGCCAGCGAGAAACACTCAGAGGAGTCCAAGATACAAATAAACCATTGCGTGGTATTGGGTGAGCAAGAGTACACGTACAAGGGGAGATGATGGTAAGAGTCAAGAAAGAAAGAATGGGGTGTGAGCAAAGGTCACATCCCCAAAAGTGTGTCCGTGATGTCTGTTAGTAAGCCGACAGGTTTACACCCTCCCCCTCCCTGAATGTGCCCTCAGTGTTCAACTATAGTCAGTGAAACGTAAAGTATAGTAAAGTCCGAAACAAAATGCATGCCTGGCTAGCATTCCGCGAAATGCCCGTAAGAACACTCTGGCCCCCGAAGAGGTGGCCAGCCGACTGCAGGGAGAATGAAAGAACGGCTAGCCGGCCTTCTCCGTACAGGTAAGCCAATGGTCAAGGGCCTTGGCTTGAGTGAGTTTGCACGCAGGGAGCCATTGATCGCTGCCAGGGCCGTAACCAATGAATCACACGAGGTATTGTTTATGGCATCTGCAAGGTCATTCGTCGATAATATTCTCGATGAACCATTCTTTTTCACCATGGTCGTTGAGAATCGGCTCGGGCTCGGTGAGCTTACACGCAGGGAACAATTCGTCGTCGTCTTCTACAAAGGGTTGGCGACTGAGCCACCGCATTTTTCCGGAATTGGGTTTGGGTGAAGAGGTCCAGCTGGTTGTTTAGTGCCTGATTTGTTGCGTTAGCAGTCAGGACATGATGGTATGTAGGCCTCCTCGAGGTCCCTACACATATTCGGCTAGTAATAACAATCCTGTAGTGTTTTGTAGCATTTGTCGAATCCAAAATGACCCAGAGTGTCATGCACCAGATGGAACAGGGTCTGTCGGATGTCGCCGACCCTGGGAATTATCAGTCTGTCTGCGACGTACCAGAGGTCTTCTGGCAGGTGGTTGTGAAGCGGAGTGGCTTCAGACAGGAGACTTCTCACGAGAGGAGATCTGTAGGACGACACTATGAGCATTGTCCTTGATAAGCAGGTATTGAGCCTGGGGCGAGCGTACACATTCGGGCTCGAGCCTGTAGTCCTAGCTAAGGAGTCTTGTCACCCTATGACAGGGCTCTTGTTACCTAGAGAGGTGGGCAGCTATGGATGCCCAGCCGGAGCGAGGATCTACATGTGTCGCATGGATCGCTTGAGCTCCCTTCAAGGTGCTAGGTGAACATGGTTGTGCAAGTTAAGAAAGATACCATTATTTAATCTACACATGTAACATCTAGCGTAATCCAGTGCTTGGACATGTAAAGCAAATAGGAATTAATACAGTATTTACACCTCGCCATCACAGAGCCCCCCATGTCCGAGTGTTCAGTTCGCCTTCTTCTTCCCCCTTTTCTTGACATGGCATCGGGGATGCAACCCGGAGGTGAGCGTATCCCCTAAGCATTCTTGCAAGCCAAGTCCTAACCTCCCCATCAAAGGCACATCATCCACGTCTGCTTGACCATGGATTCCATCGAGATCCCTTCACAGATGGTTCGTCCTCCTGTCGCGTCACTGGGCAACCCTCAACGCATGTTCTCCCCCTCGCCGCTGCATCGATTGTCCGGGTCGCGAACCTCTCCTCCCAGGCTCCTTCAGGCTGCCTGTTCATCTCCTACAGTCGCCGCTTCACCTGCTCTTTCCCTTTTGACTTCGGTCTTTGGGAAACCGGGACTCCTCCTAGGCGCTAAACCCAACAAGATGAGCGAGGGCATCGTGGCAAACAGCGAATTGTTGGAGGAGGGGGAATTGGACACCGAGGGTGAAATCGTGGTCGGGACTTCCATGGGTGAGACGTCGGGCGCAGGGGTGGATGTGAACATGGACTAATCACAGGGCAGGGCATCGTTTGCCTACGGACCCCATTTTTCATTTCATTTACTTTATCCCCTCCAATACTCCGAACTCCTCAGTGGTGGCTGGGTCGAGCAGGAGCGCAAAAATCCGCCTTTTTGCTATTATCTACATTGTCGCTTTGTGTTTCCACGTGTGCTTGTATGCCCTGCTTTCGAGGGCCAAAATGTAATATTTTTGAGAAATGAAATGAATTTTCTTGGTGTTTTCGTCCAGATTAAGTAATGTGTGAACTCGTTCTTGAGGAAAGCGCCCTCAGCACTCATGGGTTACCTGGAAAAACACGATGCAACACGATGCGTCTTGTCTCGTGACCAGCGATCTTTGTATTCAGGAGTGGCAGTGTATCTCGGGACAGTGGCATCTCCTGGGCACTAAAGGCTGCGCCAATCATTTCTTTACAGCATGCTTCTTTTTAATGAATTTGGCTGGTTTCCTGCGAACGGGCCTAGGGTAAGACCCCTGTTTCATGGTTTCTCATTTGGTCGTTCGTGAGCGGTCATAACCCAAGTGGTTTAGTAGGAAGATTGAGTGTTTGGTGTTTGGGATTCGGCAAGCAGAAGATCATTTCTTCGAGTTAGGGGAGGTTCGGGCGTGGCTTACGTTCACGCGACATGTATTCAGGAGGATAGGATGAGGTCGGAAAAATAGATATATTGAATGATAGAGCCCAAATACCCCAAATACATGTCGTATAATGATTGAAGTCCATCCCTTTCGTGTTTTCCAGGGAGCGTATGGTTCGTCCGTTTTTGGGTCATGTGTCCATTCGTTCTTTTTACGAGTCAGGTTCCGCTGATTGCCTTCAAACCATCTATTCCTGGTGTCGCCCCATTCGGGTTCCTTTTCTTTTCGTTTCCTCTTGGGTTTTTCCTCCACAAATTTCGTGACTGGGATGCGAATCCTGGAACACAGCTGATATGGGATTAGCCTAAAGGCTGTGACCGGCATCTTGGACATGGCACCATCCAATTCAGCCAAGAGATACGAGCTATCCGACTTCCGTCATATCACGACCATGGGACCGGAATACTGTGGCTTTGCTTTTCGCAACCACTCATTTTCAACAGAAGAATTTCTGAGAAGAACGAGCGATCCAGGTGTGAAATCAAAGTTGTAAGGAACCATTTATATGTTTTTACCTATTTTAGTTACTCTTTAGCTACAAGTCACATGTACGGTAGATCAGGTGATCTTATCTATCTTTTACTCAAAACCACCATCTCGCCTTGCCTGGCAACCCTCGTCGAGTACCTCCGAGTCATTGAACACAGGCACTGGGCACTAGGCACTAGGCGACCCTTATCAGACTATACCACACTATACGATTACGACCTTTTCACGCCAGATTACGACACTGATAGTCTACTCAGATCCTATGAATATTCAAAGGATCTAAGGAGTCTACCGCTAGGAGAGCACAAATATTCGGCCTCTGGCAGTCTTCTGAAGAGTTAGACCGTCGGATTAGGGTCTTTCACACAATATAAGGCCGATCACCCCACCAGGGCAAGCGTACGACGATTACCCTTCTGTGAGTGCTCTTGAAGCCTTACAGAGTGGACACATTGGGAAACATCGTTCCCTCCTGGCTGGATTCTCCTCGATTGGATTTTACCATGATGGACTCTCGTTTGGACTGGATCTGGTCCAGATATATTACTTCACCCGATCCCGCATCGGGCATGCAATCACTTCACCAAACATGCTTGGATCTTATTAAGCATGTTCTTTTACCCTCACACATCATACTGGCTGGCGGCAGTTTCACACTGCACGCCAGTCTCACAGTGCGGCTTGTTGAAGTCATCCCATCCATGGATCGCATCCTGCGCCTTGCCGCACAGCATCTCTGTTTACAAGAAGCGCCTTCTATTGGAACAGTGGATCTACAAATTCTAACCAATACAACTGGCCTCGTTACGCCCGCTACACAGAACCAGATCGTGCTACATTGGGTCCTGCTCATTGACAAGCTCACAGATGCGATGCATGCTCTCAGAACTCTTTGCACGGAAGGCACCTTCTCCAGCATCTGCAGCGGTGAGCTCACGCGGATCCCCTGGCTCCTTGTGTCGCTTCCACCAGCGCTTTGTGTCAAGCTCCCAAGAGCCTTCTTGGAGGCGCACGGCATTATGGTCCTACCCACATCCGCCAACCACGCCGTGTCACAGCCGATCATGCGCATGCACATCTCGAAACCAGAGGACGAGACTCAGGCTGCACAGTCCTCATGATCCATGGCAGCTGATCTTCTGGAGAGGTCCCCCTCGGCCGCAAACATCCCTGGTCATGCAGATCTGGTCAGCAGACAACACGGAGGTGCAGTGCAGACTCATGCACCCATCACACCGAGCTCTGCGTACACAGAAGCTCCTTTGTCCGAAAGGGTTCGGAGCATTGCGAAGAAAAAGTTGCTGAGCCCTTCCGAGGTTGTGGATCGTGGTAGCGAGAAGGATCTCAGCTTGCTTCGGCAGCCTGTTGGACGATTCGGACTTGAACCTCGCTTTCTTCTGAGTACTGAGAGAACTATTGAGGAAATGCAATCGGTGCTCACCAAAGCTTCATCCCTCATCCAAGGCAGTACCACGTTCCTGGTCGATCCACACCACGTATTGATCAAGATGCTATGAGGTACGAACAACATTCGCGAACTATCTGTGGCCTGGACTGCCCTCAGCGAACAGACAGCCATAGCCCAAAGACGACTCGAAGATTATCAGTTGAAGTACCGAGAACAGCAGCTGGAAGCTCACCCGCACGCACCTGCCGAGTCCGATTCTCCTCCCGTGCCTGCATCCTCTGCCCTATGCGCGATTGACTTCGCTACAGTTCCACCTCAGGAGAGGTCCATGCTGGCACCTGAATTCTGCGAGACTGAGGGGCAAGACACATCAGCTGAGTCTATGTGCTCACATAATGGGAAGTTACTCACCGACAACTCGCGAGTCACGGAGCTTGTTCCGTGTGTCCCAGGAGCCCGCTCAAGCTCATGCCTCCGAGACCATGCGCTCCGAGTTGTGCACCGTACACCATCGCCGAAGTTCCCCACTCCAGCGCCCGTGATTGCGAACGCCGTCAAGCTTGGGGGGCTTTGTGAGCAAATAGTGGAGCCATGCCTGATATCGAGCATGGAGAGTGTCCCATGCATATCGACAGCCGTGGACGTGGGACAGCTGGTCGCAGACAAACAAAGTCGATATGTCTTCGTTCCAGAGCGGCAGTCAGGCGCGGATGTGGTCGAGCATGGGGGGCTCGGAACTAACGCGAACAGGATGGGTCAGCGAGTCTCAGACATTCACGTGAAGATCCTACACACCGGCAAAGGCATACACCCTCCTCAGGATGATTCCAAGCTAGCACATCTGTCCGCATCCGCAGCAGCAGTCGATGCGCCTGCAAGCGAGTCTCCCATTCCCGATCTCACCGCTGATGAGTTCATGGTCAAACGTGGGAGACGAGTCGGAGATGCGCAGGCATCCGCGACTGCGGTAACAACTAACGTATCGATCGGCAAGGTACAGACTCCCGCTCTTGGTCTCGTCGTCGATGGAGCTCTTGAGGATCTGGATCATCAGAAACTCGACGTTATATCTGGGAAAGCACGCACCTGAGCCATAGCTGTAGTATATACACTAAAAGTTGTGGCCTTAGCCACATGGTCAGATATCAAACACCATGGACCTATCCAGGGGCTGGCTAGTGTCCCATTTGCGTGCCCTGCGGGGCCGCCAGGCAAATTTCCGGCTCCGGGATACCCTTTATTTGGCTTATATTTGCTCCTCCGGGAACTGGGCAAATGTCGGGGATTCCTCCCCATCAATTGAACAATTATATAAAATCTTCCAAAACGTGCACGTGCCCGCTCCTCGTCCTTGCCCGGCAGCCAGCTCCTGCCCTCCCGCCTGCTTCCCCGCAACCTAGGATCCCCGGGGCGGCTACTCGTTGACTGCATCCTTGTGCTTTGGTTTATCCCATTCTTTTGTGATTTTTTCCCACACCTGTGCGCTCCTCCCGCGCTTCCGCCTGCTCGCGCCCGCCTTTTTGCAGCGTCCCGCTCTGCATCTCCATTATTCATGCTAGCCGGCATCGCAGCTCTCGCTCTTCGCATGCATTTTTTCCGACTTCAAGTTGCGCGCCTTCTCCCCTCCTTCCCACCTCCTTCGCCTGCATCCAAAACAATCCCGGCGTCTTTCATTTTGGTAGCTTATCGTTCTTTGTTCCCTTTCTTCTGGAAAGTCGTGCTCTCCCGTGCATTCCTGTACACTTTTTTTAGTTTTTTTTCATTTTGTTTTTCGTACGCCATTCAATACATGACTGTTGCTTTGCTGTAAACAGACATACCGGTGTACCGCCCTACCCGCCAAACCAGAAAAAAGTTGAAGTGGCATCAAGTTCCACCTTAAGTTTTTTTTGCGTTGTTACTCTCGTATGTCCAACATCAATTCAATAAACATCACAAAAAACTACGCCAATACCGAAGTCCTACCTAGCTAGACAACTCAAGCCCGAAGCTCGGTACAATAAAAAAACTAGCGATACGCAAAACCCGAATACGAAGTAAAAAATGGCCTAAATCAAGTAATGACGCGAACAAGTGACTCTCAGGTCCGTACTCGCTTCTTCTTCGGTGTGGGGATTGCCTGTTCCAGTCCTTCCAAAATCCATACTACATCCGCCACGGCCCTTTCCCACTCTTCGCGATTCTCGTCCTCCCATCCTCCTTCGCCTCCCAACGCTGATCTCGAGGAACCCCAGAAGTACAAACTTGCGACAATGCTGATACACCCGTTCTGGCCAGGGAACCAGAACAGGTCCCAGTCGCAATCAACTGAGTGACCCCCCCCTGCTTTCCCACTTGTTATCTCGACCTCGCTTCCGCCAGTTCGGCTGTAGCGAGTCCCACCACACCCACCACCTGCCCACGTACTCTCGCAAGTTGGTAATCCCAGCGTCGTATGGTCCCTTCTGCCTGATTCCCCGCCCCGACTTTATCCATCTAAACACTTCCGCTGGCCGGTCTTCCCCACCCACGCCCGTCTGCGGATTCTCATCAAATCCAAACTTGTTCTCCACCTGGATGAGAGTCTCCACCAGCGATCTGTAATGGCAAACCCAGATCCACATGCGACAACACGCGCATGCTCTCCTGCAGCCAGGCCAGGGCCTCTGGCCCAAAATCGAAGGGAGGCGCGGCCACGGCACCCCGCAGGTCAGCCCAGGTTGGGATAGCTGCCCGACCCCCCTTTTTCTTCTTGGCAATGGCAGCGGCAGTGGATATGAGAGACTCGTTGCTGCTGGGAGCGGCGCCTTCTGCAACGGCGGGCGTGAATTCCTTGGCGCTGGCATCGGCAGCGCCTGCAGCGAGGACAGGCAGTGTAAGCGGCGGAGAGGCACCCTCTGCAACGGCGGGCGGCATGGGTGGCTTGGCGCTGGCGTCGGCGGCACCTGCAGCGAGCACGGGTGGCGTCAGCGGAGGAGAGGCGCTTTCTGCGACAACGGGCAGCGTGGGTGCCTTGGCGCTGACATTGGCGGTGCCTGCAGCGAGCATGGGTTGCTTCAGTGGCATCGAGGCACCTTCTGCAACGGCGGGGGGCGTTGGTGGCTTGGTGGCGGGTCAGCAGCGCCTGCAGCGAGCACCGGCGGCGTCAGGGGGTCGTCGACCGGAGCGGCGCCTCCTGGGACTGCGGGCGGCGTCGGTGGCTTGGCGCTGGGGGGCGGGTTGGCAGGCGTAATCACCACGGGCGGTGTGACCGGCTCATTTGCGGGGATGGAACCTGCAGGCTGGAAGGCGGACTCATTGGTGGAAGTGGCACCCACAGGCAGGATGGTAGGCTGTATGGGGAGCTCGCCTTCAGGGACGACGGGTGCTGTTAGAGCCTGAGTGGCACCGGGTCGACGACAGGCGGCGTAGGTGGCATGTTTTCGTCTTGCCCGGCTGTAGATGAACTTCCCCCATTAGCTACAGCACGATGTCAGTATACAATTCCCTCAGAATAAAGGACTAGAACCCTTACCAAGACGACGCGACTTTCTCGGTGGTGCGGGTGCTGCGCCTTCAACCGTTTTCCGCTTCTGCCCCGCGCTATTCTTCTTCTTCTCTGCAGCTCTCTGCTTTATCTCTGCGTCCTCCTGCCTCCAGCGCTCCTTTTCTGCATTGTACCCATCGATGAGCGGTTGCAAGAGCGCTTTGTTCCGAGCAATATTCACCTGTCTCTCCTTCTCTAGCACTTGGGCACGCGCGATTCGACCAGCCTCAGCCTCCTGCGCAGAGGTTGGCGCCGACTTCTTAGCTCGAGTCTCCTAGCTTTTGCCTTTGGCGGCACTCTTTTTCTTCTTCTGCGGCGGTTCTTCTTCATCACTGGACGACGGCAATCACCCATAGCAGTAGGTATTAGTCTACCAGCCTGAAGCCAGCCATATGGACCTTTTGATAAAAACCCGCACTCAGCCAGGGGGTGGCTAGAGTACTTTAAACACCTAAAAGTCATTAAAATAATAAAGTGGCAGCTTCGGGGATTGAACCAAAAGGCTCAGGATTACCTAAGCATTTAAGCCAGGTAATACTGTAACCAACTAGACTAAGAGGAAGATAACATTTACTAAATTGATGGGATGATATCTGAGCACAAGATTTGCATAATAAGCATGTCTTTCACCTCTCATGGCCCGCATAGGGCCATATGGTTAATGTTAGGGGTTAGTGGTTAGTGTTAGTGGTTAGTGGTTAGTGGTTAGGGTTAGGGTTAGTGGTTAGTTGTCTCGGTCCCAGGGTATATAGATTTCTGATGGTTAGGGTTTTGGTTAGGTTGGTTAGGGTTGGTTAAGGTTTTTTGGTTAGGGTTGGTTAGGGTTTGCAAACACAGTCAAACACATAATAAGCATGGCAAACAATTTTCGAAGACCTAGGGCAGCTTGTCTGCCCTAGGTGTGGGTATTAGCAGTCCCAGGTAGGGTAAGGCTAGCCTTACCCTACACCGCCGTTTCGGAATGATGTTGTACAAACATCAGCAAGACGATCTCCGGTGATATTTGATCAAATATTCTGTGATCGCTAAAGAAGGTTCCTAGGAGACCAGAACACAGGTTCGCATCCGATCGAGAATCTCTAACCCCCCCAGATGATCCCGGGCACAACCTCATTGTGATGTTTTCCGCGGATGCCATTCAGATATTGCGTACATATCATTTATGAAGCTCAATCTTGATATCGTTCAAATGTAATCCAGATGCCCAAAACGGCTGCTTTTATTCAAGAATATATACAATAATACTGTAATATGTACACTAATTAGACGAGAACGGTAGGGCCCGGGATTGAAATGCCAAAATTAAAAAGAATGTAAAATGGGATAGAAGGGAGGGACGTCGCAACGAAACCACAGCCAACCTATAGGGTGTGCAGAGCATTGGCAGCCAGGTCGTCGAGCTTCGCGCATCCGTATATTGCCATGTCTTCTTGGAGGGACCTCGAAAACAAGCTACAATTTGTAGTGAGCCACATTGTATATTCTAAGAACATGTCGACTTACCGAGACATGGCGTCCTCGGCCCCTTTTGTAACGTCTCTGACCTCTGCCAAGGCCTTGTTGACAGCCTCCCAGAACTTGGGCACCTTGTCCTCCTTGTCCTTAATATCGTCGCCGTCGACCTCAGAGTCAATAGTTTCGGCCGGTTCTTGTCGGGATCCGGATTTGGATTTGTCGCCCTTCTTTTGAGATTTGTCGAGATTTTTCTGGTAGATGAAACACTTCATAGAATCAAATTATTAGATTCTGCTCAGTGAGAGAAATGACAAACTTACCACATACGCCATGCGGCCAGCCAACTCCGCTGATAACTTGACATCAGGGGCAACCTTGGCTCCCAAGGCAAGTACACGCTGACAAAGGACGAGGATATCCTGCGCATCCTTGCGGGTGGGTCCTCCTGGCACCACATCGGCTGGATCACAAGCATGACCCACCGAGTCTTTAATCTGAGATGCAAATTGTAAGCACAATAAAGGCATGATTGGTTATGACTCACGGCGTCCTTGATAAGGTTACGGAACTTTGTGAGCTGGTATCGAGCTCGGCCTTTGATGACCTCGTACTTAGCCTTGTCGCCCTTGACTTCCGAGGTTAGGCCCCATGACGGATGTTTTTCAAGGTAATTCTGTAATGCCATGAATGAAAGGTCGAAAGTGCACTGAAAACATACGAGAAGTCGGACTACAGGGCCACTGGTCGCACTTTTATGGACGTAGGAAGGGGCCTTGTGATCCACCAAGGTGAGGAAAGCACCCATGTCAATGCGGCCCTATTCTCAATCAGACCAGTATCCCATTTAGAATAGAATCTTGATACTTACCTCGAGGCCAGTAGGGATACGGTACCTAGCCTCTGCTGGCACGAGGCTAGAAAGCTGGTCGCTTCCTTCAAGGAGATGGGCTGCAATCCATACACTCTGTTGTGGACCTGTGAGCTATGTTAGAGTGAAGAAAAGTCAGCTGTAATCAGAGCGAGAACATAAGGCAGACCTGGCTAAAGAGCCTGAGTTCCTCATGGGCTTGGAGCTTGAGACGCAACTTGCGCGACAAACTGTTGGCATACTGGCCCAAATCTTCAGGAGCCGGTCGCTTGCGGAGATTGAGTTCGAGAGCCAGGCTTGAGGAAGCAGGAGGGTTGAACTCGCGGTTCTGTGCAGTCTCTTCGTCAGAGTCATCTCTCTGAGCAGGGCCCGCGTCTCTTGGGGGGCGAGGAGGAGTTTTTTGAAGCCAATGCAGAGGAACATTGGACATTGTAGAGAACTTGAAGAAAAAGGCGAAAAGAGTGTAATGCTGCAAGAGAAAAACAGCGAGATTTTCTTGAGTGAAAATGGGAGACGATGGAGAATGGAAGAGAGTTGCCAAAAAAAAATTGGTTGGTCGACATCACGTGCATCCCATTCGGATTTTCGGCCGTGAATTGTTGCGCCCCTCACGTAAAATCACGATCCAAAATGCCGGCCCATCGAGTCAAGTCCACAGGGGAGTGGAGGCCAATATGTAGCAATCATATATTTGATACTTCTTTCAGGTTTCAAAGACCTTCCTGGCGATTCAAACCGCTTGATATGTCGAATCTGTTCTGTCTCGGAAACTGCTCTTGAAGACGTCGTAATCAAAAGAATGTCCAAGAGCAGCCATATTCAATCTCAGGGGCACAAAAATGCACTGCAGGCTTTGGCCAATAAAAATTCTAGACTCCCGCAAGATCTTCCTGAGCGACCGCCACAGGCAGTGCCGCTCTCGTTTGTTGATATGTTGGGGCCAAGGCCGAAACCACCACCAGAACCAAGTTGCAGGCCTCCGAGTCCTGTCGAGAATCCATTCTCGGATATAATGCTATACGATGACGGGTTCTTCGATAATACTGGCCAGAGAATAAAATTTTCAGCCGGTCATTTACCAGACCACGACATGCTTGCGCGCACTGAAGTTCAGCAACGAATAGATCGGTTGTCCCTTCTCCCAAATCATTCTATATTCGGCCAGTTCTCTGATGAGCTTGAAGACGAGCCCGATTCCGAAGCGACAGTCGATGGGGCTTTTGCAGCTGCTATGCGTCGCATGGGTGAGTACGAACCATCCAGAATGATTTCCAACTTTGAATTGTACAGGAATGGATGACGAGTCTGATGAAGAGGGCGAGGATGACTTTGGATTTGCAAGAGTGGATGAGGATGAAGCGTGGTTTCCTCATGGATCACGAACAGTAGGTTTTCTTCTGCATTGCGGCATGCCATGACAAGCCGGACAGTTTGCTGACAACTTGTCAGATGTTTATGCTTGATCTTCTCGATAACTTGCCCAGGCTCCGCCTGTCAGACGACCACCTGAAGTCAATTATTTGGGTAATGCGTGAATGCAGAACACCCAATGTGCCTAGCTTTTCGGCTTTGCGGAAGAAACAGGAATCACTGACCCGCACAGCAGGAATTCCGAGCCAACATCACACGTCGTCACTTGGAAATCATTTCTATATGAATCACCCGGCAAAACTCTTTGCATTGGTAAATATCTCTTCCACTGCATCGCACTTTGATAAATTTATATGCACAGGATTGGGCTAATCCCCTTGTACGGCCATTCATACATGTTTATCCGGAAGTAATGGGCCCAATCTCTGAGTTTTGGCAGTCCGACAAATGGACAACCGAAATTGATCTCGACGAGCTTTCCCCAATGTGGGCCAATTGGGAGAACAGGTCCAAGTCACATCGTCATTTTTATATAAAAGAATTGGCACAGCTATGCGATGGAACATTTGTAGTCCCCCTGCGCTGGATCACAGTCAATAATGTTGTCCATGCTGATGTTCATGATGCGGAATACGTTCAAACTGAACAGGTGATCTCCCTACCTCAGTTGAACAACATTGTTTTGTAATTTATTTTATTGCAGGGCGCCCACTTCCGTTTAAAGCCAGGCTTCCGGAGAATCCTAGCGTCCAATCTGCTTTCTAATTATCTTGATTTATGCACTTCCTTTAACATCACATTCACCGGTCTGTGAATCCTTTCCAGTGTCGTATATTAATATGGCTTACCGGCACACAGATTATCATCCAAATTATCCTATGCCCCATCCATTACGGGAAAAAGCTCGCAGGCGACCAATGTTCCGTCTCCGAATTATGCCTTGGAGTGACGATGTCTCTGGGAATGTCAGCAAACAGTACAATGCGCACACAAATATGTATGTTACCAACCTCAATCTTCCACATCAAAAACTCCAGCAAGAGTATTTCGTTCGCTTCGCGTCAACCTCTCCTCATGCTTCGTCATCGGAACAATTTGTAGCTCTTAGCGAAGACTGGTATATTTCTTTTGTGATGGTTCGCACTTTTTATAACTCATACCTCAAGTATTCCTGGTGTCTGGCATGAAGCATATGACTGCGAATCTGAGCAGGAGATCTTATTCGAAATTATTCCACATGTTTTACCAGCAGATAACCCCCAACAATCTGAGACATCGTCACATATTGGGATGGCCGGCAATTTTGGTTGTCGCCATGACTTGACAGGTAATCATCAGATCTACGCATTGACCAGACAAGCTGAATCTATTTTTCAGGCGGAACTAAAGAATATCGTGAGACCGATGAAGGTTATAGTGCACTTTATGCGGTATGTTGTCTCATTTTTGATGTTTTTGACCCCTAATCTGTGTCCTTGTAGCCTGGAGAGCGTCGACAAACCAATGTAACTGTTCAAATAATTCGGTGGCAGGTTTGGATGGCATGCCTTGGTGATCAGACCACCCTAGACATGCTATATAAATCGACAGGCGTCAAGGACAAGATAGCGCAATATTGGATTGCGCAACTCCTTGACAAAGCGAAAGTGGCTCACCAGGAGAAGCTATCTAACCGGGATACTCGGGATCCCGAATTGAACAACCCCAATTGTAAAGGGCTGGCGCGTTCCACACTAAAAGAGCGCATTAAAAACCGCATTCAGAGAGACTTGTGGGATTGGGTTGTACAACAGCCTAATGAGTTTATTTTGCTTCCGGAGAATGATCGTAAGTGTTCTCTTGTTTGAGAATAAATTGTTTACACTTTGGTTTCAGCATTCAGACTTCGGCTCGATCTAAAACCTGGCATCCACTATAATGTCCTTTTGCAAACCCGAGGTAAATTTCCTTTTCGTGATTCAAAGTACAGATATTGAACACATCAAGGTATTGATCCCCATCGTGACACACCAGGCGAAATTCTTCACACCTATTTGCTGGGGAATAACAAGTATGTCTGGCATGATTCAACCAAAAATTGGGACGATAAAAAGGGGGATTTGTTTGCAAGCCGACTCCAAGCTTCCTGTCTCAACAGCCTGTCCATCCCTCCTCCTCGTGCGCGATATGTAGTCCAATATAAGAATTCGCTCATCGGCAAACATTTCAAGATGCTCCAACAGCTCGGAATATTTCATCTGCATGATTTATGCTCCCCTCTGCTCTTCGATCTTTGGAAGGCGACCGGAGAGCTTGGAGCGCTTCTTTGGTTCCCAGAAATAAAAAATATGGATATCTATCTTGTAATGTGTTTTAAACAGCAGTGTATTGAAAGCTGATTCGTTTTCAGGCAGATCTCAATATCTTAATTAACAACGTCCTCGATATTTGGGGCTTGATAGACCCTAACCGGATCCTTGTTAAAGGAAAGCTCCATGTTCTGACTCATCTTGTGGATGATGTGCGACGGTTCGGTCCTTCTGTGATTTATGCAACCGAAATCCAAGAGTGCTGGAACGCTATTTTTCGCTTGTGCAGCATTTTTTCGAACCATCTTTCGCCAAGTCGTGATATTGCGAGAACCCTCGCCGATATGGAGCGATTTAAACATATGGTCAGCGGTGGATGGTGGAAAGACAGCAAAGGAAAGTTTGTTAGAGCTGGAAGCAGTGTCAGGTCTTTCCTAGTTTCAAACTCGCAGCTTCAACGCAGACTAGGATGGTCGGAAAAAAACACTGTCGAAAGTGGTAGCTCCATATTTCTTCTACCATTGCATTCATATTTTCTGATAATTGACCAGGAACTGTCAAGCTTGAGACGTTAGTTAAAAGACACCCCAAAGTCTGGAACATGACATCACCAGAACCGGCCCCAGTGGGCTCTACTTGGGTGAATTGTAAATCGGTCATCGCACAGTCTGGAGATGCTTGTAAGCCCGGGTTCTGGATTTTTGTACAGACCGGGAAGGTGAGCCAAAATATTGTCTATTCTGCTCAAGTAATGTTTTCATATACATATAGGAATCTGAGCCTTTCGTTGGGCGCATTACAAAAATTCTGGCCAGAGATGGATCGACGTTAAAACAACATGGCAATGTTGTGGTCGATGTCGATCCATTTATTATTCTGGATGTGAAGGACCAACGATTAAACATGCCTATACTCGTTCAGTCGATGGAAGCATCTAATGTGAATGTTCATCCCGAAGTGAGTAAATTAATGTTCTCTTCGAAAAGACGACAATTTATTGTTCGGCTAGGAAATTATGCTATCGTTTAATGTGCAGCATGATTGTGTTTTTTGCAAATGCAAGGCTGCCTCGGTTTTTGTTCGGCAGGAACGCATCTTCACTGACCTCACAGAGCTTGAAATAAGCCATTCTCCGGAACAGTGTTTCATTTTGAATATGCATGCCCTCCATAACGCACATCTCATTCGGGATATTCTTCCCAGGTCACTCACAGAACCAATTCCGTACCTTCAAGATCGGGCTGCTAGTCATGGCCGATTTGCCGCACAACTTCAGGAAACGGGACCAGCGAAACGTGCTGAAACTCAAGCCAAAACCAAGGCAACTCGGGAGAAGAATAAACAAAAGGGGATTGTGTTGGCCTCAGCACAGGCACAGAGGCAACAAGATGAACAGGGCCATGGAGAGGACTCAGACATGCTGGTCGTCGAACATAATTCTGATGTTATATTTTTGGGCTGAAAATTATTGATGTGCACCTGATCATATTTCACTTCATTCATGGGGCTCCCTCTGAAAAGTAGGGAAAATATTCAAGTACAAGGACAAGATCCATTCCCGTTCGGAGAAAAATTTCCTAATAATGGACATAAGTGATTATTTTTGGGGCGAGGATTTTTGTCGGAGGGCAATGATTGCCTTTTTGGGCTCAAGTCAAGTCGTCAACATGTGCGGAACCATTTTGCACTCAAAACATGGGGGGTCCCGTAAACAATTCTGAAATTTTGACAGTATCAGCCTTACACATTTTTGTGTCTCAGTCTCTGAGCACATGTACAAATTATCAGTCATTATATATAAACGGGTATTATAAAAGTGTTCTGGTTCTGCTGATTAACATTAAGACGCACAACAATGTAGCACTAAAAAGTCAATTGAATTGCAACAGGACTGCTAAAGTACGATCAGGCTCTTTCTATCAGGATTGCCGAGGATTTCTGAGTTTGTCTGAGACAGTCGCAAGTGTTCCGAGAGTGGTCTGAAAGTCTCGGACTGCAGATTGCATTCGAGTATGTGCATTGGCTGCAGCCCAACGCCAGCGTCCCGTCTCTTTTTGGAAGAAGGTCAGGGCAAGTTTGCATTGCCGCAACTGCTCTGAAGTTTTGTCGTGCTCATTCTGCAAGTGGCGGCACTTTTCTAGAGCCTTGTCCCGTTCTTGCTCCAACTCTTGACAGTGTAAGAGAAGGAGATTGATGTCCCTGTCTGTAGAGCACCCAGTATGAGGGACAAGTACGAATACTTTTACGGATTTCGACTCACTTGGGTGTTTTTGTGATGACTTTGGAGTGCGAGAGCCAGCCGGAGAACTGGCCGAAGTTGACCGATCCAAACAATACCTTGTACTGCCCATTATTCAATGATGAGAGATAAATCACGCAAAGACGCACCTTTCAGTCCGCCCTGCCGCTAGCAGCACACGATGGACCTCCTTGGCCTGTGAGTGCTTGAGCTGCTCTGCCACCAAGTCCTCCACTCTCTCTCTTGTCTCGTCTCGTTGGGAGTAGCCAGGAAATAGCACTTCTTCATATGGATCACTTGTCGGAACCAGCAGCTCATCGTCGGACTCGGACATGATGGACAAAGGCGGAGAAAATGCCAAGATATATTGTTTATTTGTACATGGAACACGGACAAGCGAATGTGTTAGCCAGAGGTTAGACGAAAAATGTGCGGGGACATTCGGAGGATGTCCACAAAATGTCGCCAGAGATGTTAGGAAGAGCTTAGGTCGCTGGCGTCCTGTTAAGATCACTGATCAAATGATCTGACAAGCTTTGCCAGCGGATCTTATGATTACATCAAGTAGAAACGGCGGTGTAGCTGGGAACCAAAATGCTTTTGGTATGGCAACTTAGCTCAGATGGTTATAATGCTTCCATGAGAAATTTCTCAAAACCAGAAGGTCATAGGTTCAATCCTTCGAGGCAGTAGTATTTTGCTTTAATTTGCAAGATTATTATAGTATCCTAATTTCTGAACCTAGCCAGGCTCTGGCTAGCTCCGGGTCTTTATCAAAAGGTCCACCTGGCTAGCTCCAGGGTATTTAGGCTATATCTTACAGCTAAGGCTCCGGCAATGACGTGTTCGAGTCGGAGTCTGAGTCAGAATCGGACTTGTCGTCCATGGTAAACTTGGCATCCTCCAGGCCCGTAGGAAGAGCAGCGGAAGCACAGTCCGTTTTGCCTGCAGTTGCAGTCAGTTTCAGACAACCTGAGAGCGAAAACTTGAGACACTCACTGAAAACCGTCTCTAGATACTCCTTCATCAGCGCTAGGACGCCGTTGAAGCGGTCCTTGTCCCATAGCGGGAGGTGTGATTTGGCCGTGCTATGGTTTCGGCCAAATGACACGCTGGCAATCGTATTAGTGGTTGATCTACCCTAGACATGTAGCCACATACTGAATGGTACGAAGGTCTCCGCCGTATTTGGGCATCGGTCCTTCGAGCAGCAGTACAGTGTGAAGTCCGGTACGGTCGAAAATCCCTTGGAGAATCAGCCCGACGAAAGACCCCAGAGTGTCGATTGCGCTAACCATTCACATTCAGTATCTCTAACTTCATCGCGAAAAGGCAACAAAAAAAAACGCACGCCTGCTGCGCCTCCAGATTCTTCCCTGGTTCCTCCTTGAGAGCCTTGTGATATGTGGTACGAGCCGCGACTGCCTCCGCTTTCACGTGCTCCCTGTAGTCCTCTTGCTCACTCTCAGGCAACGCCGCAAACAGCTCACGCGCAACCATGGCGCAAAAGGGGGCATTCGGTTCCTTCGAGGTAGCGACACTAGATCCATCCGAAACAGTCTCCGCCCAGTGTTCTTTGACTACCGCCTCGATGGGGCAGTCCGGCTGCGCGTACGCTTCGCGCATAAATTGTTGGTACCCTTGGCGAGCTTTGGGCGGCGACGTAACTCCCGAGAGTTTAGCAAGTAGAATAGCCCAGGGGTCTTTGTCGGAGTTGAGTTTAGTGCGGATGTGCTTGCGAAGCTGTTTCACCCGATACTTGAGCCATCGGCGAATACGCTGGTGAAGTGAGAAGCAGATGAGTCACGTGGTCACGTTTTTTATCAACATTGCTCACAGCATCAAGCACATCCATTCTCTGCTGGCGTTCCTGCTCCTCCGCGTCCGACAACCTCTCGAGTTCTGGAAGAGGCGCCTTGGGGTCGAAATCTGGCAATGGCAACGCTGGCTCCTCGGCATCCTTGAGACACCAGTCTATCCTCGCGTGAAACTTGTTGGAGATGCATTGGAAACACTCCCGCTCAAAGCGCCAACCGCGTTCTATGCTGTCAGCGTAGTCTTCAATGTGGGGGTCAGGATTGACTCACGCGCTCCCTCCGCCCAGAGTTTCAGATTCCGCCGCTTTGCTTTTGGAACGTGTGCCTGAGCTCGTTTTTTCGCCATCTATGTGTTGTTCTGCGTGAGTTATCCATCGACCGCGGCCAACCTCACTCATGTCGAGTTAACTTGCACTGGAATTCTTGGTGAAGCTTGGTTATGATAAGAGAGAAGCCCTGGGAATTTCAACAACGACTACCAACACATATATCTCCGTTCAGTGCACCCAGGGTCTGTCCTCGTGCGTCCTCTGCCTTCATCATTATCATATGCCATCATATGGAAGTTGCAGAGTCTCAAACTCCTTCACAAAAGGACGGCCGTCTTTTCAAAGTCTCAACCGCATCCCCACCAATTCACCCACAACTTTCTTGCCCCCACCACTCAGTATGACCCAGTTCCCCCTGATACGGTCGCTCCCGCACCTACTCCTGTTGCGGCAGCGACCGTACCTTCCCAGGACACCATCGTCGACCACACTGTGGTTCCCGAGGTCCCCCCACTGCAGGCATTGCGGCCCCTGGTGTGTCATGTCAATTCAATTACATTGTAGACCCTGAATACTAATGGTTTTGCCAGAGAGCGACTCTGATGATCCTGCTGCAGCCCCCAGTTCTGCTGCAGCAACTCCTGCTCGTAAGTCGCACTCTTCTTTTATCCGCCAACTCGCAATCATTATTATCTCAGCGCCTGCAGCGGTAACCGGCCTTCACATGACCGCCCCCTGGGTGGCCGGCGCCATCTATGGTGTTGTCCCCGGCGGTCCACTTACCATCGTTGCTGAAAACAGCTCCAGCGACACATGGTATGCCATCACCAAGGGACGCTACGTCAGCGTCACGAACAGCACTGCCATCGCCAACGGCGCGGTCACTCGCGTCTCTAATGCCCTCCGCACTGGCTATGGCTCTCAGGCCGAGGCCGTCCAGGCTTTCAATGCAGCCCTGTCTATGCCTTTCCTCGGTTTGATCGCCATTGTGTGAAGGTTCGTCTCTCTTTCTTTGTTCATCTCCCTTCAGCAAACTAATTTATCCTTCTTCGCCTTTCTGTAGCTGTGTTTGCACCGTAGTGTACTGTAGTTTCCGTTGTGTGTTGTTCCAATACATGCTGTTCATTTGCCGCCGCAATCCATCGCCTCAGAAAGAGCAACTCAACATATAAGCATCTGAGGTTTCACAATGTGATTCTTACCCTGTCAAGCACTCTCCTCGCGTTCTGCACCGCATATACAGCTGACACGTCACATCATAGAAGAATAAATCGCATCATAGAAGAACAAATCACATCATAGAAGAACAAATCACCATGCAACGTCCCACTCTAGATCTTTGCGTCGTGATTTCACTTTACTCTTTTCGTCCCGTTCTGCTGTTCTGTGTGTGCGCCATGTACTGCACAGCAGTTTCTGTATTTGTTCTGCGTCCTTCCAATGCATCCCTCCTTTTCTTTTCTGCGTCCCTCAACTCATACGTGACATCATCTCCCATGTCAAGCACTCACCCCGCGTTCTGCACCGCATGCGTCTCGCATCACATCATAGAAGAACGAATTACGGCATTCAGGATCGACTCCCGGTTCCGTGCGGAACTCTCTTCCATCAATCATATCAGATGTTCTCAGGTAGTCTCAGGTGCGCCCTCGCCACGCATGCGTTCGCATGCGCCGCGCATGCCCTCGCCACGTATCATGATCCCTTCCCATTCTCCACCTCCACGGCAGCCATATTCTCCATATATCCCGCTTAGAACTCCGTGAACACCATCCGCCTCAGTTCACCCAAGCTTCCGAGCGTGGCCAGCTGGGCTAGGCCTTTTCTCTCCGTTACTTTAACACGCAAAAATTGCTCAAATGATTACTCACAATCCACACTGCTCCGGTTGCAGTCTCGACTCTCTTTATCTCCCACCATCATGAGCAACCCGCCTCCACCATATGCGCGCGATTTTCCCCGGAGGACTACGTGGACGATGCTGAGCTCGATGTTCTCATTGCTAGCCTCTCGGACCTTGATCTCTCCGTCCTGGCGCACCCTTCCCCCATTTGTCCTCAAACACCTCCTGGTTCTCCAGCTACTGTCCCCGTTACACCTACGCATCCCACTGGCCAGCTGTACGAGTTCCACTCTCCCACCCGATCTAGGATTATGCCTGAATGGCCAGTATTTCATGTCCCACAACCAGTTTCTTTGCCTCACTGTTTATTTGCAGGTCCAAAGCCGCCTATTTCTCTCAACGCGTCCCTCAGGGTCGAGTCCGCGCCATTGCTCGATCGCCTTCAAGCCCACGTCCCAACAATCGTGGTTTCGCGGTCTTCTACGGCCGTATCCCGGGTTACTATCAGCAGTGGTAACTAAGCTCCTCTTCTTTTTGTGATCTCCAGCTCATTATGCCCAGGCACGGTCCTCAGGGCGCTCACGCCCAGGTGACCTGCGTTTCTGGTGCCTTGTGTCAAGGCTATGAAACCTTGGCCGAGGCTCGAGCCACCTACAACTACGGGTGCTCGCGCAATTGGACTGGCGTGCGCGGGGTTCCTGCTGGAGAAGTACGGCCTATCGAGTCATTACCCGTGCCCATCGTGCCGGACGATCCTACCCCTAATCCGCTTCACGGCGCCGTCGGCGCTCGCACCCACCGCTGGCATATCATGTATGCAGGGATTACGCCGGGCATTTATCTTTCCTTGTACATATTTGCCTCTGGTCAGTAATTCTTGTGCGCTGACCATCAGCAGTCTGGAGGCCGCACTGAATACCCAAGGTATCAGTGGTTCTCGGTATGATTCTGCGACCTCATTGCACGAAGCTCGACGCCGCTGGCGTGTGGCGCGAGAGAACAATTTCATCGAGATTCTAAACCATCCTTACCATTAACGTAGCTCTTCAATATAAATCCCATTTTTTAAACACTGTCTCGTGTCTACTAAGTGTTCACGCTAAGTGCTCAGGTTGCAACCAATCCATACCATTAACGTAGCTTTTCGATATAAATCTCATGTTTTCAAAACTGTCTCTGTCTACTAAGTGTTCACGCTAAGTGCTCAGGCTCCATCTCCCGCAACCAATTCTCTACGCCCACTGACCCTCGGTATTTGTAGACAGCCTCGATCATGGGACTGTGTGGGCGTGAACAAATTTATTCCGGTGGATTTCAGCTTGCGTACCTTGTCTCGACATGGATCTTCATCCGCGCCGCCCTTTCGTGTTCAAGTCTCGCCTCCTTCGTAGCCTCGTGGCTCCGTCTAGTTTTCGCCAGGCTTCTTCCTGTCAACGCTTGTCACGCCACCCTCACCCTTAGCTGTACTATAAAGGCTTCCTGGCTGGCTGTAGCCATAACATAAATTGCCTTCCTGCACGGCTGTAACCAGGAGCCTGGCTAGAGCACTTCAAAGATCTAAAAGATATTTAAAATAATAAAGTGGCAGCTTCGGGGATTGAACCAAAAGCCTTAGGATTACCTAATCATACCAGATAGATAACACCATAACCAACTAGACTAAGAAGCAGATACAAGCAACCAAATTGATGGAACTATATCTAGGCACAACTATTCACACAATAAGCATGTATTTCATCCTATTATGGCCCGCATAGGGTCACATGGTTAATGTTAAGGTTAGTGGTTAGAGTTAGGGTTAGTTCTCCCTGTCTCGGACCAGGGGATATATATTTCTGATGGTTAGGGGTTTGGTTAGGTTGGTTAGGTTGGTTAGGGTTGGTTAGGGTTTTTTGGTTAGAGTTGGTTAGGGTTTGTAAATATGACCAAACACACAATAAGCATTGCAAACAATATTCGAAGACCTAGGGCAGCTTGCCTGCCCTAGGTGTGGGTATCAGCAGTCCCAGGTAGGGTAAGGCTAGCCTTACCCTAGCTGGGAAGCAAAATAATGTTGATATGGCAGTTTGGCTTAGTTGGTTACTATTCTTCTCTCAAAAAAACAAAAAGGTCCTGGGTTCAATTCTGGGAGGTGGTACTATTTTGCTTTAATTTGTGGGATTATCACAGTATCCTATTTTATACTCTAGCCAGGCTCCTGGCTACAGCCGTGCAGGAAGGCAATTTATGTTATGGCTACAGCCAGAACAATTAGCCTAAATATTACAGCTACAGCTCCCACGTAACACGTCCCGTTCTACAATCCTGTCGAGGAGCGGACGACTGTTCAGATGCGATGCGGTTTCCGTTGTTATAAATGCTATGGGGCCGTTCTCGGTTCTTTTGTATACAGCTACCCTTGGTCCTCTGACCTCTTCTAGGGTGCTTCGTGTGCTGGGAGGCCCTAAACTTGTTTTCAACGACTCCACTCCTGTCTGCCGTTCCGTTCTTTCCAAGTCCATTCCCTACTAAACTCTCTACAAATTGTCTTCTTCTTTCTGTTCGCAAGTTCTAACGAGCGGAGTCGGCTTCTTGAGAGCTGCGATGAAGATCGATACCCGTTCCGTTCGATACGAGCGGTCAGGGAGGTATACAACTCGAGCGGTGACTGGTGTGGTGCTCGAAACACTGTTTATGTGGAGCGGTCCATACAGCGACGGACGATCCAAGGGCAGCGGGTCGATGTTCTGCCAGGCGCAGCCCTGGAGACCTTGTTTTCGTAGTCGGTGTACCCTGGTGAGCGGTACTTGCGTATCACTTAAGATGCGCTGGTAGTTTTAGATGGGAAAATTAGATGTCTTTATTCGTAGCAGCGTCTCGTATTTATAGGAAACCAGCTGTCTAGCACTGCCTTCTACACGTTCCTTGTCCTTCTCTGACTCATCGCGTCCCATTCCCTGAATCGGGGTTGCCACATGCTCTTTTGGCTGGTTCCGTCCGTCTTTGTGACTCGAACGAAGTTCCCGCTTCATTCCTATGCTGTACGTGGGATATCCGCTCGAGGAACACATGGAGCTTCAGTTCTCCGCTCTCAATCCTGCATTCCTGGAGGCTGTGCATGAGTCTTCCGCTCGCCAAACGCGTGCTTCTTCAGTCGGGGATGATCTCTGCTCCCATATTTGCATTCCAGAAACCTGTGCGTGAGTTTTCCGCTCGCTGAACGTGTGCTCCTTCAGTTGGGGATGATTTCCGCTCCCACATTTGCATTCCAGAAACCTGTGCATGAGTTTTCTGCTTGTCAAGCACGTGCTTCTTTAGTCAGGGATGATTTCCGCTTCCTGACTCTTGTCTTCGGTGGGCCCGTTCCCTCTTGATCGAGTTCCTCCTTGTTTTATTGTTACCCTCCCCGACTTGAATGACCTATTCCTTGTTGAAGGCCGCTCCGCCAGCTCCATGATCATACTCTTCTCGACCTGTTTGACCTATTCCTTCTTGAAAGCCGCTCCACGAGCTCCATAACCATATCCTACTTCGACTTGTTTGACCTGTTCCTTCTTGAAGGCCGCTCCACGAGCTCCATAACCATATCCTACTCCGACTTGTTTGACCTGTTCCTTCTTGAAGGCCGCTCCATGAGCTCCATAACCATATCCTACTCGACTATATTTCGTTCGGCGCCTGGCTCGGCTTTGCCGGCAAGGCAAGGCGAGCGGGCGGAGCGGAGGGAGGCAAGGCGGAGAAGACGGCGGAGAACACGACAGCGAGCGCAATCTGCTCGTGTTACTAAGTCGGCGCGCAAAGTTTGCACGATCGCAACATCGGCGGCGCAAAGTCGGTCGCGATTACTTGAGTTGGTGGTTTAAATCGGGGCGCAACGTTGGCAGCTTAATTTTAATTCCAAGCGGCACGCGCAACGTTGAGTCGTGTTTACTTGAGTCAGCGCGTGCGTTTCGCAAATATTGAGTCGGGCACAAAGGCTTTGTCGGGAGTCGCATTAGTTTTTGTATTTTTGCTGGTGCGTTCAAGTTTGGAAGTGTGTGTATCGGAATTTCGTGTTGTGCGGTGTGAAGTTGCCAGTGTGTAAGCGTCGGATCGGAAATGTGCTGTCTCTATTTGTTGATGCCGTTTCCGCTTCGTATCGCCATTCCAGAGCAATCACAAAGTGATGGCTCACAGCGTACCATTTGGGGGTAGGTGTATCCTCGGGGACTGCAGTGAGAGGCTGAGATGGAGCAATGCTGAAGACCTCGTTGGCGAGAAAAGGACCGTCCTCGCTCCGGAGAAGAGCCACGAGCGTGGCAGGAAGGCCCGCCTCCAGAGGGGTACGAGCAGCCACCAGAGGGTCGGCCTCCTTCCTCACCTTGGCATCAGCGGGGGGAACAACCTTGGTGTCAGCAGGGGGCGCAGGAGCGGCCACAGAGATCGGCATCACCATGGTGGAGGACATCTGGAAAGTGGGAACCAGAACCATGAACGGCATGGCCATATAGACTGCAAAAAAGGGGGTGACTATGGGGAAGGGAAGGGATTGAAACTGGGAAAGACTTACTGGGGGTCATGGAGGCAGCGACAAGTGCCGTGGAGGCGGGAGCAGGTTGGACGCGAGATTGGTTGGTCATGGTAAGAAAGAACCAGGGAATAAAAATGAAGAAAGATTTCGTACTACTTATGCTGCAGTTAAGCGAAGGGGCACAATCGATGGACCAGATCCGATGACTGATCTGGCCAACTGACATTTAAGGACTCACCGTACAGCGTAAAATTTGTGATATTGTTGAGAAGATAATTTGATCTTGTTCTCTGGAGACCCCACTCTTGCCTGTGAAACGGTCCTCATTTCAGCAATAGAAAAGAAAAACCAAAACAAACCAGCTCTCTGTGTCTGCTCTGGAAGATACCTCTGCTTGCTGGGCTGCTTCTTTTATCCCGGCAAACAAGGAGAACTGAAGGCTTAACGCGACGTTCAGCAGCTGCGTGGATATCGATCTGTTCAGAAGAGACAAAGACTAGGAATATAATAACAATTGGTGAGGGGTCATATTTTTGAGAGCACAAGTCAAGAATTAACACTTGAGGCAGTGATTGACAGGGCATGGTGGCAGCTCGAAAACGCACATGGAAGCATGTGGCAAAAAAAGATCAGCGTAATTTGAAGATGTGGGCAGATGGGGCACATGAATCTGTCCTCAAACCACACATAGAGCCCTATGCTGACACATTGGAACGTGGCTGGCGTGCAGAACGCGATTACTTATGGGAAGTCTGCAACGAGTTTCACGCTTGCATACCATGGCATCTGAGCGATCACGAGGAGCCTGAGTTGCCGCTGGTGGAGTACGACAAGTTCACAAAACCTGCGGAGGAGGAACTAGACGAAGAAGAAATGATGATGAAGCGACAAAGAAATGACGATGAAGTGACAACACATCGAGACCATGAATGCAGTTAGTGTTTGTTCATAACAGCATGATGCCGGTGCGTGACTAACCTCCCTCCTCTTTCCACTACCACTAGTGTATCGCGCGTTGGCTGAAGTACCGTGCCAGACACCTCGCGAAGCCTCTCAGGAGGGACAGGATGAACGACCAACGGGCTATACTGCTCACCAAACTTGTGGGTATTAATTCTCCTCCCAAGGCGCGTCAAGCATTCCAACAATACATGCACAAGTCGTACGAAACCGAGATCGCCCCTGCGGTGAAGACTCGCTGGCAAACATCCTTTTTGGAAGATGACGAGACTACTCTGAAGTTGAAGAAAGGCCCGGATGCCCCGTTCCACGCAAAAGTAGCTTACAAGCTATTTGCTGAGCTTTCAGAAGATGAGTAAGAGGGCCTTCGGTGTCACACCAAGGAAGATGCACAGAAGGCTAGAAGTGAGTACATGAAGGCAATGAAAGATGGACCCTCGAAAGCGCCAGAGGCTCGTCAGAAGTGAGTATTTCATTTTAATAATCCTACATCATGGACTACGACTAATAAATTGCAGATGTATTGATGATCTAGGCCAATTCGTATCGACATTTCTGCACAGCATCAGTGAATATACAGGGCTGCATTCCTTCGCCGTTTTTGGCAGGCCCATCCCACAATTTTGAGGTGATCTTCGCACAATTCAGTAAGTGCTGGAGTATTTATACCGTTGGGATTGTAAACTGATTCACCGTATAACAGTGTTGTGTGGGGTCATAATCACGGAACACCCGCTTGCAACTTCCCGCAATGGTCGAAGCCTCGGTTTGGACGAGATGTCCTCGACTTTATGAAGGAGTACCTATGCACAGTGTTCAGTAAGTTGATAGCGGCTATGCTTGAGGTTACTGGTCACTGACACAGATTGTCACCAGCGCCAGTGGAATGCAATGAGGCTGCGTTGCCAACTGACCTGGACAAAACTCTGGCAGGTGCTCAGTACACATTGTCTTCAGATTTGGGCTTTGGGTCTGACAACGACGAGTCGGACTTAGATGGGGAACCATCCAACTCGGATTCGGCTGGAGCAACGTCGGACTCTGATGTGGATAGTGACGTCGCTGAATTGGAAGCCCAGGGGAAAGGGAAGGGAAAATCCAAGATGAAGGAAGAAGGAGAAGAAGGAGGCAACGAAGATGTCAGCGAAGAGGAAGCGAGGAGAGGAGGATGGCAGAGGTGCTGGGGGGAAGAAACGAGCACGAGAAGGCGGGAATTCAGATGCAACTCTGCTGCCGCCGCCTGTGCCTATCCAACCGCCTTCGCTGACCTTCGAGCAACAGCACGCCACGAACATTGCCATCAACAAGGCGAAGCTCGCGGAGGTGGAGAAGACATGGTGCTGTGAGGCTGGTGCTTGTGCTACGCCCTGCACACTGCCTCATGGCCCCTTCAATCGAGTCCAGGACGAGAATGTACGAGGTGCCCGTTCATCCAAATCGGGAATCAAAGTTACCAAATCCGGTTTCTCATCAAACACACACAGCTTACACTCCCCATCTGACCCTCTACATCGCACGTACCACCCGTCCAACCATGGTGCAGCCCCGCTGAACGCTCTCACCATCTGAATTCCCTTCCTACGAGTTCACACCCCACATACGAGCACAGCGCCGCTTGCTATGACCCACAAGAATGGTACGGACCAACCAATAGCGGGCATCCTGGGCTTGGTATCCTCTTCCCACACCCAAGAAGTCACCAACATCCAAATGCAAGCCTCGTCCGATCCAGTTTCCACTCATCCAAACCACTCAAAACCCACCCAGATGCGTCTGGGCATGTCTTCTGACCAATAACTGACCATTTGTGACCCAGAAACCCACTCCAAAACGGAACAGGTCCTGCATCCGTACCAATCCGCATCGTACACTCTGTCTGTTCATGGAAATGAACCCCAAAATTCGAACGTAAGCCTCGTCCGTGGACCCAAATACTGAATGCACGCTGCGTCCACTCCTGTGAAAGCACCCTCAAACGCGAAGGGGAGGGATCCGAACGAGTGGGCATCAAGGGGACGGTCGAGAGGTGAAAAGGTATAAAAGGGTAGCGGAAAAGGGCATTGTAGTCAGTCAATTCCGAGTCAATTTTCGGAGCTCAGTTCTCCCCCACCACCTGTACCCCCACCTGTGCAACTAAGCCTCGCTCTCACCGAGTTGACCACATCCTCACTTGCCTCTAGCAGGGCATTTCACTCTCACACCCCCATTCGCAAGGTCCCAACTCACTGGACCCCAAGTCATATCGTCAGGCTTCCCTGTGATAGGATCACCAACTTCGCAAGCTTCACGCTTTGTAGAAGTTGGCCAGGGTGAAGCCATATTGGTTTAAATTGCCGTCTGCAACTCAGCGTCACGACCAGACATACCATACGTTTGACCGACCAGCACCAGCCAGCGTTGCTGTTGCTTGCTTTATAACCGTCAAACATTGTATTAAGCCTTCCACCTTCGTTGGGAACATCGGGGAAACACGAGGGAAGGATCACAGCATAGGCATCAGATTTTATAGGAAACAGCACGTCGTTCGCTCGAGCTTGTGACCTAGGATAGGTAACTATCGCCCCCACACCCATTTACAGCTAACAGCAGGTACCCCCAACACGAACCCACGGAATGTACGCCTCATGTGATCCCGTGCAACACTCTCACTCGGACCACGCACACGTCCTAATCCTACATCCCCACTATCCTCCAATGCTAAATAACCCCTAGAGGCCAAACGTGCTGTCTATTTGATAAACAAATTCTCATAGCGGCGCCGCAGTCCTTATCACAGCGTGAGAAGCACCCCGAGACAGCGGCCGCTGAAGATGCTATGAAGGCAAAGGCCGCCGCACGCGCTAAGCCCAAGGAACAAACAGAGTCGCTGCGGCGTTCGGGGAGACTGAGCGGGAAGGAGACAGGGGAAGACTCGTCCCTGGGTACGTGATCTCTCATTAAAAAAGGATGTAAAACTGAAGAGAATGTCAGATGATGTGGAAATGCCTGATGCCAGACCCTTCTCGTCCACGGATGTCACCCTTCCCCCACAACCATGTCCACTCACAGCGGCTGACAGCGCGCCCGCGCTACTGCCCCTGATGGGCTCCCATGACAATGGTGCAGCTCCCCCGTTGCTGCCACCACTGGGAGGCTCACGCAGGGAGGGTGCTTCTTTGCCACCGGTCAACTTTTCAAACCCACCGACTAACTTGTCAAGCTCGACGGACAACCCGACATCACCAGGTGGGGAGGGTCCTTCTCCGCCACGGACCAACTCGTCCAGCTCGCCGGATAACTCATCGAACTCGCCCGAAATACTGATTGACAACTTACTGCTGCCACCCAATATACTGCTGTTCTCCTTGAGTGCGAGTTGGCAGTGGGCATCTCCTGCACATAGTGGGAGCTCCAGGCACCCTTCTCTCTCTGATGGTATGAGCTTGGGGGGGCGCGTCCCCCTTTGCATTGCGGTCAGTGACGGGTAGCCCATCGCCACCACCGTCAACTTCACCCGCCTCACCTGCAGATACACCACCCTCACCACCGCAGATGCCATCGGTTCCCACCTGCCCTGAGGGAGCTGTGAAGTGGTTCAAGTCAGAATACAAGCAAATAACTGCTCAGGACCTCGGCAGGAGCTTTAACGCCCTGTTGAGTGTGTTCCTGGAACTGGAACAGAGTTACAAGTGGGACCAGCGTGGGGGGAGGCTGTTGGTCGGGAATTGGCCGGCTGTGGTGGGAGATTGGATAGCGGTGGGGCAGGGCGGGCAGGGACAGGGAGGAGTGATGGGGAATGGCCGGGGTCCAGCAATCGGGGGCTTGAAGCGGTTTGGAGAGTCATGGTGGAAATGGTGGGAGGAGCTGCAGCCGAGTTGGCGCGTACAAGATGGGGACACAGGAAAATTCAAACGGCGTGCGTACCCTGTGGCACTCACTTCCAATTGGAAGATGCTGTGTGCCCCTGGTCAAAACAGTGTTTTAAGCGTCGTTGCGAGTCTATACTGGTGGGGCAAGAAGATCCAAACCGCAGGGGAAGATGATGACCGTGAGTCATGGGCGGAAGCAGTGGCTGATGTCGAATGGATGCTGCACGGACTTCTGGCGGCAGAGGGAGAGGACACTGGGAATTCAGTGTCAACGGAAAATGAGAGTGACCAGTTGAGGACGGAATCTGAGTGACGCCCCTTTGCTTTCTTATTCTGCTTTCTTGGTGCTGTTGTTGATTTGACCTCGTAGTCTTACTAGGCTGTATTGTCTTGGAGATTTTATTTATTGAATTGTTAGCGAGACGAAATGTTACATCTAAGTAAAAAAACAATGCAGGCAGTGGAAACGAGGACTTATAGGGAAAAATCGTGATGAGATTACATAACATGATTGATGTGATGGCTTAAAGTAGATTTTGCAGCTTTGCTGGCAACATTTTTGAAAACGGAGGGAGACGCCGAAGTGCGCAGGTGCTTGGCCTGTGAGAAGCGATCCGAGGGTATGTGAAATACAAAAGGACTGTCACAACAAAGAGCGAGGGAAAATAGCGTGGAAAGGGAAAACCAAATTGGGTGGAGTAAAAAGGGAGAGAAATTCGTTGAAGGCGTAGCTGTCGACAAAGGAGGACAATGGAAGGAGGAAGGGAACAGTGCCAAAGGGATGCCAAAGAGTGCCGAGGAGAATAGGAACAAACCAAAGGGGCGCAAACAGGAACATCGGAGGCATAGGCAAATAGTGACAACGGGCTGAATTTAAAACAGTGCCAAATGGGTGATATTGATGGGAAATATTGACGGTGGAGGATAACCGAGAGCATTTGATGGGAATCCCCCAAAATACCCTATTTTGGGTCCCGGGAGCTGCCGAAAATGGCCTGGAAAAAGGCCCAAGCAGCCTAGGGATGCAATTTGTTGGGTGGGCCAGACCTCTGGCTAGAGCTGTGCAGAAAGACAATGAAACGGCCTAGCTGGGGCCAGTCCATGTAGTCTATATATTACAGCTATGGCTCTCTGATTTGATTCTTGGAACCCTTTGCGCATCTACTAAGGCTGCCGTATGTGTTGTTTCTTGGACTTATGTATCATCCACTTGTATATCAGCTGCAACGCCTCGGAACCTGCCTGCAAACGTGGCCCACGTTGCCCAGGCCCTGGCACACATTCCCGCCAACAATCTTGCTGCTTTTATTCAACTCATGCAACGCCCGCCTTAGTGAATCATTTGATTTTGGACCAATCGCGCACTGTTTCCTGCATTCATTATTTCTTGGATTATCGTATCGCGCCTTTGTATATAGCTGTCATGTTATCCGTGTATCATACTCCGTTGCCTTATTAACCCATACTTGATTTTGGACCCATCGCGCACCGTTTCCCGCATTCACGAAGGCCTTCACCGCATTCATTATTTCTTGGACTCTCGTATCGCGCCTTTGTATATAGCTGTTGTGTTATCCGTGTATCATACTCCATTGCTTTGCTAACCCGTACTATTGCTGTATCTTTTACTGTACATATTTCTTGCTGTATTCTACCTCCTTCTTGTGTATTCTACATCCTTCTTGTGTATTGTATATAGCGTACTCCTGTATATTTTAGCCTCACCAATGTAATTGATGTTGTGTTCTATGCCCTGTGTGCCAGATAAGTGCTCCCCGCGATATGAAGGTAACCTCAGACGGGGACAAAGGCGACAAAGGTGAAACAAAGGTAGAGGTAGGTGTTGCCTGATTGGGAATAGTCCCTCTCAACTAATATAGGACTAATAGAACCCGAAGACCTTCACCTTCGGGACCCCTCTTAGGTAGGTTTAGCTCTACCAGATTAATCTACCTAACAGGCCTTACGTATGTGTGGCACATCAGTGCCTTAGGTCGTAAACCCGATGGGGATGGGAGCATAAATTTAAAATACAAGAAATGGGGACGCCGGAGCGTAATTCCCGCAACAACCTAGTTGGACAAGAAAATGTGGACATGGTCAGTAGTCCTCCAGCTTGTAGACATCATATGCGACCTTCTCGTACAGATGTACCTTCACTCCGCATTATTCCAAGACTAGAATAAGTGGACGCGTAACCCACCGCCTTGAGCGCCTGCACGATCTCGCGCATGCGGCCGAGCACGAGCACCTCAATGCGGTCCTCTTTGACATACTCGAGCTCGCCGGGGTGCCTGATTGTGGGGTTTGCGGTGGCGGTGGGGCGGAATTGGCCTGTGCCGCGTGTATTCAATCAATTATGCAGAGGGGAAAGGAGGCGGAACGCGGAGGGAACACGCAGGCACCTGTGCCACGGGTGAGGAACGCACAGCGCTCGTAGTTGCCGATCTTGCCGACGTGCGCGGGGAAGGTGGAGAAGAGGTGGTCGAGGATTGCGCGTGTGTGTGGCGCAGGGGAGAAGAAGACGAGTTTGAAGCGGGCGAGCGACATGTGAGGTTGGAGAGAAGACTTATATCGCAAATCGACTTTATATAGTCTTGAAGATAGTTCAAGTTTGGTTCAAGTTGTTACGGTTCGCACGTATATAAAAAGAAAACGTCGGAGACCAGCAAAGCTCAAGGCACGGCAGTAAAAAGGCAATTTTCGCAGAGTCCTAGTCAATTTTCCAAGTTCACGATCGAGGTGGTTTGGAAGGCGGGGCGGCACGGAAGGCGATGTAATACGGGCACCTGTGGGAGGTGCAGCTCCGAGCGCAAACCGTGACTTCGCAGTACCCTCTGGCAAATTAGAATTCGGATCTATTGTATCTATCTTGTTACCTTCATGTGTGCATTGGCCTGGTTGGTTAAAGATTGCCCGGTGCAAAAAATAATGAAGAACATCATCCCACTTAGCCACATCAGTTGTTGCTCACACTGAAGAACGTCTCATTGAAATCTTATATTACAATATTTCATCAATGTCGTCCGAATAATTCCAAGATTGGCTCCAAGCCACTGCATATGCAAATGAATAAATGTTGGGCAATGTAACTAACCGTCATGAACTCACCATGTTGGGTTTCGTTGTTCTTTAGCCACTCTTGGAAGTCTTCATAAAGTTGGTGTGTCGCGGTCTCGCATGCAGTGTCATAGTCGTCCTTGAGTTTTGCTCGCATAGCCGCATCGACCTACATAATCAATTATTCCAGCCAACTCTACGTGTACGAAAACTTACCGTCTTGTCAAAAATGCCTTCGGGTAGTAAGGGGGTAGCAGCGCCAATCGTATCCTAAACCAGAGCTTGGTTTAGCATCAACTGTGCATGGTTGATAGATGAAAACGCACGAGCCAGCCCTTGTATTGTGCTGCAAATTCCTGGACGGATGTTGGTGAACCACTTAACCAAGTCGACGAGTGTGTGGTCGATTGAGACGGTGGATCGGTTGATGATGTTTCACAGGTCGAGGAGCTGGGCGATATAACGGGGAGGGGGTCGGTCGCTACTGCGGATGGCATGAGGCTGAAGAGGTGGAGCAAGTCTCCTAAAAGCCGAAACTTGCTGTGTAGGATTGAGTATAGGGGCAACTTATGTAACGATCAAACGCTGATCGTATTCATGATTGACGTTGAGGTGCGGCGGTGGCGGTGTCGATATTTCTTGAACAGAGCCTTGAGCACATCTCGCGACGACGACGCGTCTGAGCATGCACCAAGCGTGGGTTTACTCTGCACGCATTTATCGAAATATAGAACTGTTGCGATATCAATTTACACGCCGCGGCATGTTGTCCGATAACGGTCTCCGATAACACCAACGACTGCGCCGGAGACTTGTTTCCTTCTCAACCACCGCAAGTGTCTTTTCTGCGATGCTCCTCCCCGCATTTCTGGCATTGGCCTTGACGCGTGTTAGCGCGCACCGTGCACACGATGAATTCTACGTGCAGCAGCCCATGTACCAGCAGCCCATGGACGTTGTGAACGTCGCAAATGAGCCCTGGACCAGCAAGTACGGCCCCCAGTACGACCTAGGCTACACCGGCCCCCTGTCCTTCTCGCATCTACCCTACACGCGCTGTCTCGATGACGGCGCCGCCCGCTTCGACATTGGCCTTCTTGGGATGCCCTTCGATACTACGACGTCCTTTCGCCCGGGTATGTACTTGAAGACCGTTTAATACGCCTTCTTATTGTGGAATAACCGGTAGGCGCGCGGTTCGGCCCGTTCGCGATCCGCTCGGGGTCGAGGCGCCAGGGAACAGGACGCGGTACGCTCGCGTGGGGCACGAGCCCCGAGGAATTAGGCGCGGCGCTGCTGGACTGCGGGGACGTGCGTTGAATGGTATACTCGTTATTCTGTTCAATTAATATTCGGCGCGTTATGCAGATCCCCATCTCTGCGTATGACAACGCAGTAGCAATCGACCAGATGGAGGCCGCGTATTCGACGCTCCTGTCGCGCCCGGTGCAGGGCGGCACGACCGCGGCGTACAAGCCGCGCACCGCTGCGTTCGCCCTGGACGGGATCGAGCACCCGCGTCTTATCTCGCTGGGCGGCGATCATACAATCGTGCGGCTTGGAGATATACATTCACCTGCGTACATAACTCACGGCGTCTAGGTCCTTCCCATCCTGCGTGCCTTGCACAAAGTCTACGGACCTGTCAGGTATTTTTCATCTCATGCAACATATAAGATTTGACATGGTTTATGCAGCGTTATACATTTCGACGCCCACCTCGATACCTGGGCTCCGCCGCCTGGCACTGCACAAGGACGCATCAACCACGGGTCGTTCTTTGCCATCGCAGCGGAGGAGGGACTCATGTCCAACACCAGCATCCATGCGGGCATTCGATGTCAGATGAATGTACGCCGTTCCCATTTCCAGTGTCTACGCGAGATTGAATGTACTAGGCGGTTGGCGATATCGCACACGACGAAAGCGTGGGGTTCCAGCTCATCAGCACGGACGATATCGACGACTATGGCATCGTCCAAGTCATCAAGAAGATTCGGGAGAGGATTGGAGACAGTCCGGTGTACCTCAGGTGCGTCTGCACTCCCGCTCACTTGCGTGCTGCGTCCTTACGCTGGCAGTCTTGATATCGATGTCATCGGTGCGTATTTTAATGTGATTCAGAGTGCCGATGTTTAAACGATTTTTTTCTTCAGATCCCGGGCTGGCGCCGGCAAGTGAGAATATGGTTTCATCCCATTTTCCTCCATCTGATTTTTCTCCTCAGCCGGAACCCCCGAACCAGGTGGATGGACGACGCGCGAGGTGAAGCGCATCCTCCGCGGCCTCTCCGGGCTGAACTTCGTGTAAGTTCCTGCCTCTCTACCACTCTTTTTCTATTCGCTCACTCTCGGTAAATCGCAGTGGAGCCGACATCGTCGAGGTACGCACGAATCGGAATCTCTATATATTTCCTTAGTCTATGGCTGACTTCAAGCTCAGGTGGCGCCGGCATACGATAATGGTGCGTGTGTTCAGCCTAATCTTTCCGCGCCGGATGTATTTAGGCCGACACTTTTTTTTCTTTTTTTCGCGAATCGTAGCGGATATAACGGGTATCGCGGCTGCGGACATTGTGTACGATTTCCTCGCGATGCTTCAGCTTGATAGCCCGCCGCTGCCGCATGGCGGGCCATTCGCTAAGAAGGATTTGGTGCGCTAGACTAGGAGAGGAATGAAATGCTGAAGGCTGAAGACTCCTTTTTTCTTCGTATGTTAACTGGGAATAGGTCGAGGGATAGAGAGAAAAATAGTAGACCACGGCTGAATAAAAATGTACCATTGAGCGCTGAGCTGTACGCGTTCCGCGACCTCACAACCATCTTGCAAGCAACAAGAAACCAAAATAATATTTGCATGGACTACTTAACGGTAAGGTACACAATCTATGCCACGTTCTACTACGGCAAAAAAAACCGTACGAAAAGAAATAATATGTAGGACACAATAAACCATGAGAGCCCCATTAAACGAGGGCTGCCATTTCTCTAGGTCCTTCTGCGCGCTGATTAGACGCACAGAGATCGACAGTTTGGGCCATCACCAGAACCAAGACAGGGTGGATGCGTTGTGCACTGCTCGGGCAGAAAGAGGCCAAGAGGAAAAGAGATGGAACGAGATATGTATAGGGGAAAACTTGAGGACGATAGGTAAAACGAATGATATTGAAAAGGATCGAATGTGGTGGGAGGATGAGACAGAATGACAGGCGAAAAAATTCTCGGCTTTTATACGTCGAGGAGCCGTTGATTGCCGGAGGAAACCGAAATAAACAGGAACATACGGACGAAGCGGTCCGATGGTCCGAACACTGCTGTTGAACTTTATCTCGACCCTGTCTCTTGGGCTGAAAACACACCGGTTTTCATCTGACCTGTTCCCTCTCCCATGCGCCCTCTGGTCCTTTTGAACGCCCTCTGGTTCTTTTGACTTGAAGAGTACTGGTCTTGAAGTTGTCTGTTTCCTTTGTTCTTTTTGCACCCCATTTCTGGATTTTTTTGTTTGTTTACGAACCCTGAAATGCAAGACCCTCCGAAACAAGACCCCCGATTCGGTAAAACGCACAATCGCACAATTGCGCCAATCGGAATGCTGTGGACGCGCACTGTCAAGTGATCACAACACCTGTACAATAAAAGGAGGCTATAAAATCCAATTTCCGCACTAGCTGCTCTCACCTGCCACCGCCTTTTGACTTGACGAGCTGAACGCGTCTCTACGACCAATCATGACGATAACTTGTATCACCTCGCACATCCCTACCTCGTCGGCGCCTTCGACCCCCGACACCACTCCCACTTCTTCCACCCTCACGCCTTCGGGCGGAATATCGGTGGATGCGCCAGCCGATCGACCCCTGCACAAAAAACCCTGCATAAGAAAAGTCTTCCGCTGACCTACGAGGCGAATGCCAGAGGTTGCAAGTTGAAGCGGCCGCTATTTCTGAATAACGGACGAACCTCTGGTAAGCAACAACTTGACTATCCCCTCATCGTAGACGCTGACTTCGTGTCTGTAGTGCCACACACAGCTGTACCATCACTCCTGGAATCCCACATTTTCATTCGCATGGCCTTTATTGACGTCTCATTCGTTGTTGTCCAATTACTTTACTTTTGACACCTAACTGCAAAACCCTAGAGCGCTTTCAAAAAAAGTTCACGAGCAATTTATGACGTCAATTTCCTTTTGAAGCACTGCGCTCCACACCTGCGCGCACTGGAGCACTGTAAGCGAATGTAAGCGATGTCAACGGCGTAAGTCAAGTTTTTTTTGGAAGCGCTCTGGGGTTTTGCAGTTAGGTGGAATATTGAAAAAAGACGAGTCAACATTCACGATAATGAAGAGCGCAGCCACCGAGATCCGTCCGCACAAACATAACTCAGCACTCGTACATGCCGACACCCAGTCTAGACGGGTTCTGGGACGTTGTCCATGAGCGCCCGCGGTGAGCCTAGGTTGGGCGACCCATCCGTGTGCCATTCCACACCAGTCAGCTTCATGACAACGAAGCGAAGAAACTCTACGCACTCTTGCACTATGGTGTACCGGTTGCCGTCACATGTACCAGGGGAGGTTCGAGAAGCGTGAAAAACCTGCGACCCCTGAATAATCTAAAAACGAGACGGAAACGCAGGCACGTACAATCCAAACCTCGTTGCCCGCTGTTATGCAATGTGATATAAGATCAGTTATTCGTTGGAGCGATACGTATCTTACAGGGACTCAGGCCTCAGGAGAACGGGCCGCGAGACTGAGGTACGGAAAAATGTGAGAAGATAAAGGGCTGAGCGCTCCCAGTGAAAAACCGGGATATCTTGGACGACTGCCGAAATCCTGGTATTCTCGCCAAAATCGATTAAAATCTCAAGATATCCCAAGACGGTTTTTTCGAAAATACGGATGTGCGAATAGGAGCCAGGAAATTTTTGGCAGTCCTCGCGATATCCCAAGATCTGCCAAGATATCCCAAGACAGGTTCTTCACTGGGAGCGCTGAGCGCTGAGCAATGAGCATCGTTGACTCCGAGATGAGGGATTCCAGGCGCGGATGGCCACATGACCGCGACACTGATCAGGATCACGTTTCAAAAAAAATCCCTTGCCTGTATGGCTATCGAGACAAATTCACCAGTACGAAAGTCCGTATTACTATGGAATACATGAATACGCATATCGATAGCAAAACTTGAGTTACTCGAGAACGTGGAAACCAGTTCAGAATTACGACGCAACAGGAGCGTCGTACTGGAAAGAAATCAGTCCAGTCATTTAGCTTTGGGACAAAAGAAAATACCTGAACTGCCATTGAAGTAGGCCAAGGGGACGCAAACTTGTCCTCGTCCAAGTACGCAAACGTGAGATCTGGCCGGCCTTCCTCCTTAAATCTATACCACGGCTGTTAGTTTGCTAGAGAGAATGAAGGGTCGCAACACGAGCCTCTTGAGGGTACCAGATTGGCCAGGCGCCCGAGTGATATTCTTGTATCCGAATACAGCCCGAAGAACTTCGGACATTATCTTAATACTGAACGGTTCGCCGAGATACCTGAAACTGCCATCGCCGTACAGATACCCATCTTTGGGATGGCGGCCAGGGTTGACCATGGCGGGATCCGAAAAGACGCCATCCTGTGTGCTGTGAGTCGTCAAGCCGCTAGATGTTGCATCGTTGCTTACGTTGAGATTCGCTGCAGCAATATCCAAAAAGACACGGTCGTCTTTGTTGAACTTCAAGTTTGCGACGGTTAGAGGCTCAGACGCAATGCCTAAAAGTGTCTATTGAATTGCAGCTTGTCTTGGGGAAAAAATAGACGCACGATAAACTCCTCGGAAAGGGGGGTCGAGCCCTGGTGAATGTCAGACAAGGACAGTAGCGAGAACGAAGAAGACCGACTTTGAGCCTCATACGCGTAACCTTTCAAATCACCCGAAGTTGTTGCCAGAGACCGAATTGATTGGTCATTGTCGGACCCCAAGTACAAATTGACCATGTTGACCAGCCCTGGCAGAATTAAAATAAAACGTGAGCTCAGAGATGGTTCCAATAACCCACCAAGAGAAAGCTCCGCGGTAGAGGCGACCATTATTGCCAGGATAATATTGGCTATATCCGACGAACGTCCCATTTCACGCAAACGCGTGACGATCTCGTGTTGCTCGCGATCGGTCTTCTTATTCTTGGCGAAGATAGATGAAACTGTGTCGATCATAGAAACCTAGTCGAATATAAGTAGTATTCGGAGTGGTCTTGAGAGCGAGAAAGACATACTCGAGGAGCAAATCCAAGATTGGCTTTGATATGATGAAGCAAACTATCCACATGGCCTTGTACCTTGGCCTGCAGTACCATAACTTTCGATTTCTCGGTGTGGAGGAAGATGAATGAATAGATCTCGCTGAGCATGTTAAAGAGTGCCAAAGGGGTATAATCTCCGTTGGGGTTTTCTTTCGTCTTGAGTTGTATGCCCGCCTGTATGGTGATCAGCAAAGGGGTCACCGGATAACAAATACTCGTTCGTACAATGTCGGCCGCCCAGTAAACAGGGACTACTTTGAGTACATCACGTACAATATCGACGACACATGTTTTGCCGCCGACGAGAGTGAATGAATGTGTGCCGATGAGTTTACGCGTGGTATCGCGGAAAAAGGTCCCGATTTTGTCCAGTGATTCCTGCGACTGGAACAACGAAGTGTATATCGCTTGTTGTTCTTTGTCGCCTTCGACAAGGAAGAAACTTGGAACCATATTAGCGAGATGTTAAGTATTAGAGAGAAGGAAGCCCACCCTTTCCCCTTGATAAGTTTGGTTGCCCGTTGTGCGTACGGTGTCACGAATTTGGTATTCTTCATTATTTCAACAATCTGGGCGTATTCTTGGACCGTCTGAACAGGTGGGAGTTGCTTGGGACGCGAAAGGTCGTAGCTATCAAGCAGGTGCATCTTTGACAAGTGGCCTTTCATGGAGGACGGGGTCATGAGAGGGAAGAAGGCATAGGCGCTGTTCTCTGCGAAGTTGTTCGGAAGGGTCCTCAAGAAGAGACGGCCGAGGGTGCTGCCGAAGCCTGAGTAACTCGTAAGATTGTCTGCAGCTATATGTATTCGAGAAAGAGAAGATGACGCACCGAAAGCTTTGGGGTCTCGTTGACAGTCAGCGAAGCCCCAAGCGGTTAAGTTGAACGGCGTGTAATCGTGAGTAAAGTGCCGATCGCCTCTGGTAAGGGCGATCGCGTCGCTGAGGATCGCCCTACTAATCGTATAACCTACGAATCGTCAGCATTTTGAAGCGCAAAAACAAAACAAAAATACCAGGACACAAGCCCGCGCCGTCAGTCACAGGTTTGGCTTCTTCCGCCTGAAGGGTACATGTAGCTTTCGGAATGAAGGGAGGAGCTTTTTAACCTTACCTGGAGACCGACGTATAACTCAAGATTATTGATGTCTCCATACAACTTCTCAGCACAATCCGCGATTTCGGGATCAGGATTCCACTCCCGAAAACTCGTATACGCTATAGAGGGAAGATCAGTCGTTGGATCGAGGTTGAAGACTTGCTTGGTTACTTTTTAAACCGAGATACTTAAGAACAAACAGTCAACAACAAAGCCCCTAGCCGAGATCGTAACGAACCTTTCTGAAATCATTCAAACCACACACTCCCCAGCGGCGGTTTTGTTCGATACCCATTATTTCGTGCAATCTCATGGAGGCTTACGGCAAATGAGCGAGACAGATACAAAAGTCAAGGTATAAAATTTACCAGGAGTGCCGCGGGCCCGGAATGCTGCCGCAGGATGCTCAGTACTAAGCAAGCAGTTATTACTGGCACGAGGATGCAAAGGGCGGTCGAGCTTACGCGTTATGAAGGATATTCGCCAGTTCTTCATCTTTGAACGCTCCGTCACTTTGACGCTTCAAACTGGAAAATCAATCAATCTAGAGTTTGGGTTGAAAATGGTTCTCGACTCACTCGCCGAACGTCCAATGAGTGATATCAGGCTCCATGCTTTGAACCTTGTAGGCTGCAGCCTGAAGGACAAAAATTAAGACAAAAAATCAACAAGTTTAGGAATCCTTGCCTTGAAATCCGCTGGTGTCACGTCTTCCGGGTCTTTGCCATCAAAGATCTGCTCGAAAACTTTTGCGACCCATTTTTCGTCTTCCATGCTGGTAGTTGCATGCCAGCGGTACAGACAGTTGAACTAGATTTTATTGGGTCAACTTGTGTAGCCAATAGAATGGACATCACTGACTTCAACGCTGCAAATGCATCGGTTCAATTGATGATACTAACATGCAGAAGAAACAATTGCTTACGAGCATACATTCCCCTGACCTCTGTCGAAGATGGAATGGTCCGGGCCGCGCATTTCCTTTGATTGGGAAAAGAATTAGCGAATTCAACGAAAATCTTTTGGGAAAATGAACAAACGCCAAACGGATCCAAGCTCCAGCTGCTTCCATCTCTCACCAATCCAAGAATAGATGAGAAGTAGTCTGAAAATACGACTGGTCCAAGTGGCAACCTTGAGAGCTGTCTCGGTCACAGAGCGGGCAATTTAGTTACCTGAGCCAAACCAGCCGCAATTCACAAGCCGACTGGTCTGGAAAATCTCTTCGTCTTGGGCATTTAGTTCGTCTCCGGACAAAGTCTTCGGGTCCTTGTATGTGCCCCGTTCATTGATGTCGAATATCTTCTTGGCGATGTACTGTGGGAAAGTCAGTGGCGGGTGGAAATAAGGAGGAAGGCGGTTACATTGTGGTTACGGCTGAAGAGCACCAATATCACACAGACCGCAGGCGGAAGGAGTAACAATCTGTCTTCTGCGAAGACGTCGGGATAAAGGAGGCCACGACCTTCGTTACCGACGAATCAGCTGTCGGTCATTGGACCCAAAATGAGCCACAAACCGTCCTTCATGCGAATTTTGTCTTGCGCTTCTTTATTGTGACCATAGAGAGGCGACAAGTCGACATATGATGAGGTCTCGTTGATGTTAACGTTTCTGTTGAGGGGGGTCAAAATACGAATAAAATGAAGTTTGACAGGCACGTACGCGTGCGATGTCCGAAAGACGGTATGAATAACAAGAGCCGCGAAACTGAACTAGATGATGCATCAATATAACCGCACTTTTCAAAAGAAGAAACAGGAAAACCCAGCTTACCATCAAGGACGAAAGTCCAGCGGGGTGTTTAACGAACTGCAAAGTCGGTCAAGATCGGTTGCCGGAGAAAAGAAAATAACGAACACCATCGCGCTTCAGGAGTCTATGATAATGTCAATCGACAGTACCTTCAGAAACGGAATGTACGCAACGTATCAAACACGAGCCCAGCATCAGGGAGCTCGTGTTTAGGCAAGGCATGGCCTTGCTGGACACTTCGCGCGTATGGGGTACCTGATTTACCCATGTCCGGCAGATTGACGTTGTTGTTGCTACCATCAGCTGTACGCCAGGCATATCCTAGCGGTAAGAATTAGAATTGACAAAGTATTGGGCAGAAGAGAATAGGCATACCATCACCAATGTTCGTGGAGTTAGGATGAGATAAATCATTGTACACTGACGTCGCCGTGAATGACAATGTCGGTGTTATATCCAACACAACTTACAAAGTTCAACCGTTTTATTCTGAAGCGTGGTAGCGAGGTTGCCCTCGGGAAGTCGCGAAATGAAGGTTATACCATGTTCAAGCTAGGCGGTGAACTAAGATACGATTCTCGGGAATTAATTAAAAACTGCACTAACCGCAAGGGTTCGGTCATCATCGCATCTGTGTGCCTAATAGTATCCACAACAGCGGACTGGACAGGTTATTCGGCTAAAGGAGCGCCAACAGTTTGATAGGGACTTACGAGGGCCGATGTGTGGATGGCGTCCGTCCCTTTTTTGACCTGAAAATAAAGGGAGACCTCTTCAATTGAATGCCCTAGGAAAGTGGTGGGCTTGCTAACCTGGTCGCGCAAGTCTTTGAAGACCTTCAGCGGTGTCGTTGAGCTGGTGCTGGTTTCTTTGGTGTGCGCCGTAGTCGACCCATTGGCGTCATTTCCATTGGCCTACGATCATGAACCACTGAAACCTACCGCGAGAAAGAACGTACGATTGAGGCTACAGACGGCTGTCTACGGAACAGCGAGGAACGACGGCTGATACTCATTGGGCGTTTGTGCTGATACTGGGTGGGACGAATGAAGGGGGAAGACACAAGGACCACCTTATAAGCACTCGGACACGTCGGTTTAAACGGCCCATTTTCGAGAAGCGAGAAGCGGAGATGTACTAAAGTAAGACGACGCGAATAGTCCCCGGCGCGCTTACGGCAATCTTTCCATTCTGAGTGCCATAGCTTAGCTCACCCTTGGCCTTATTTTCGCAGCGACATATTACTGCATGCGCTACGGCGGCGTCAAGTGCATGTGTACAGCGGCGTCAGGTATGTTCGAAGAGCGACAGTGCGAACGACATTAAGCCATAGAAAGAATCAGTGGTACCGAACAAGCTACTCCACCTCATCTTGGTCCAGCTGACGGAAGTACGACATTGGTTCATGACAATGGTTGTGTGTTCCGGAATGTTTACAGTGGAAAGTATTACGCTGCCGTAGGAACGGCAAGAGGAGGTACCGTAAACTTGGCAGCGAACTCATCAAAGAGATCCGCCTTTTGTGCGACGTCAAGAACAAGCGGGTGGGTCGGGTGTTCCGTCTGCAAGCGGCTTGGGAGGAGTTAGTGCCAGGGCAGGGAAATGAAAAGGCGAGAAACTACGCACGTCCACAGCTCTTCGGCCTCGCCCTTTTTGGATTCTATGCCTGCAGCAACCACAAATGCGGCCAATGTTTCTGCGTCGCCTTTCTGCTGGCCGAGTGACTCCTCCAAATCAGACTTCGCCTCTGGATTTCGTTTCGTAGTATACGCGTCACACCGCGTGCGGTAAGAATATGCGGCGATGACAGTGAGGGTTCCCCAATTGTTCTGTGTAGAATGAGTTTGCGTTCGAGTACCCGTCTTTGGCAGCAATGAGGCCGATGGAAGACTCGATGAGTTGCAGGAGAAGATCGTCTTCCGCCCATTGTTTCGCGCGATCGAATTCCTTCTTTGCGCGGTCGGTTCGATTTATGGAAAGGTAAATCTGAACAATAACGGCCACGCTGCAAAGAGATGGTTAGGGAACTAAAGCAAGTAACAGCGCCAACGTACGCTTCGAGATCCTCAGTTTCCGTAAAAAGAGTCTCTAAAGCTTCCTCTAGCTCCCCTGCCCGTGCAAAGGCGGTGCCTGCAAGAACACGAACCGAGAGTTTATCTCGTTCGGTGCCCTCCACGTCTTCGCCTTCAATCTCAACAGCCAGGTCACGGAGCTCTTCTAGGGCAGCCTCCTGTTTCACCGTGTCGGCCGCAGCAACGTAGCGGGCCAACGCAGAGACGGCTTTCAGTGCAACGTTTTCAGAGTCTGCTGGGACCAGTGATGCTACAGCGGCAGGGTCATTGAGGGCGATGTGGGCACGGGCCTGGTATACGAGGGTAGGGATATAATCCGGCGAGTCGGAATCTGGTAGCGAGAGGCCGATAAGGGTCTTGTACGCGCCCAGGAAGAACTGCTGCTTGACGTGGTACAATTCAGAGGAATCCATATTTGCCCCTGTTTGTCTGTGGCTTCTCAAATCTATTCCTTCCCTTTACATTTACCCCTGCGAGACAATACTAGTCTGACTACTATACTATTCTGCTATTCAGAGGTTCCTTTGAGTGGGTATATGCTTATTCGGGTGGCGCGGTCTCCGGTCCCCATGAAACGACCGAGCCCCGTTGTATTTGCAAAACGCCGTCTACAACTCGTCCATTCTAACGATGAAGGCCGAGACGCGTCGTCGAATGGACGGCACGAGAGACTCGGGGTAGCTACAGGTAGCTACTTGACATGCTGGGCGTGCGAAATGAATAAAAATCTTGCTGTGATGGAATCCTTTCGGGCCTTTTCACAGAAGTGTTAGGTTAAATAAACAGGGTTGAACTGATTCCTCCTACGCGCCACAGAACCTGTACATAAATTTCAGCGGCGCGCCCCGGAGAGAGAGTGTGTGTATGGGGAACGGTCCCGTAACCGCGGACTTGAATAGACTTGAATTGGTTGCTCAACACCGCCATCCTCGTCGTTGATCACAGTTGATCACCGTTCAGGCTGAAGCCTATATAATACCAGAACCATACCAAAAGATGTCCCGAGCTTCAGCTGGTCTGAGTTCCACACAAACACGCTCTCCATCCCCGGATTTAGATCCCTTTATGACCGGTTCGCAGGGTTCCTATCCTATCCTATTGGTCCTCTTTAATCCTCTATCCTTCAGTTACGACCCTTACGAAGCGCAATAATATTCGGCTCCAGCCTGAAATAACAGCATTCAGTAGTGCTAAAGTTGTAGATAGCGTTCAACGCAAAATCGATCAAGAAATAGACAAGTATCGAGAATCAATACGAACGCTCCAATCCCGACGCAATGCGCTCTCGCCAATCGGCAGGTTGCCCCCAGAAATACTCTCTAGGATCTTCTTGTTTTGTTCGCATCCAGACTCGCTTTCATGGATCAAGGAGGTTTCCCATATCTCCCGACACTGGCGCGCGGTTGCTTTGGGGTGTCCAAGCCTTTGGAGTTTTCCCATTTTCTCCCAACCAAAATGGGCGGATGAGATGTTAAAGAGGTCCAAGATGGCGCCGTTGACTGTTAAGGTGACTTCGCAATCAGCTCATCCATCCTCTTTGTAAACTCAGTCATTCAGGCCGATCTCACATACATGACGCCCAGGATGGTCAACACTGTCCATTCATCCTTGGGTCAGATCTCTCGCATAGGGGAGCTTGACGTCAGGACTGGTAGCCGTTCTGTGCCAGAGATCCTCAACCTAACACGTGAGTCTTGATAACAATTTTTGAGAAAGTGTTTTAATGTTCATCTCTAGACACTGCCCCGTATCTGCATTCTCTTTCTCTCGCGTCCCCTGGTTACGCTCAAGAAGAGGTGCAGTGATCTCGATTCCACCCTTCGTCATCGACTTATTATCGCAATCACAGCATTTTACGCTTCCTGACACGTTTTTGAACGGCGATGCTCCTCGTCTCCGAAAGCTCGAGCTCACTCGCTTCTTCCTGCCCTGGGATTCACCGCTTTTGAGCAACCTTTTTCACCTCAAAATCCAGAATCCCGGCCCTACGGCACGTCCTTCCATGACAGAATTAATTGAGGCTCTCGAACGGATGCCCCTGCTGGAAACCCTTGAGCTCGACAATGCTCTGCCGCAATTATCGGCCGATGTCTCCTCTCTATCTGTTCCTACTGCCCGAACAGCCCTCTCGCACTTGAAACGGATCGTCATCGCTAATGTTTCCGCCCTCGAATGTGCCGACACCCTGAACCACTTGTCGTTCGACGGCTCGAGTCCGACCATGAAGATATCATGCGTAGCGGAAAACAGCACTCTCGCTGATTTTTCTGCTTTGATTTCTGCGCTTTCCAATGTCCAGAGTGCAGCCACCACCAGACACCTCCGCTCGCTTTTCGTCAACATCGGTTTCGGTGGTATGACGATTCGAGCTTGGTCATGCTTCGTCCAGACTGGCGATCATCCTCGTGGCCGTGCCTTCTTGGATTTCGACTTCAAGTGGCTTCGGTTCATGCGGGACGAATCGGAGGAGCTGATGGCATCTACATGCAAATCATTGCCTCTGCGCGGGCTTCGGGGCTTAAGCCTCTCCACAGACATACACGAGATCGAAACCAAGACATGGATCAGGACCTTCGCTGATCTTCCGGCTCTCTTCACTGTGCGCCTTCATGGCCAATCAACACAATTCATCGCCGCTCTTGGGAGGACGTTGTCTTGGATGGCGTGAAGCAAATTCCTCCGGCCCCGTTGTCAAACCTATCGTTGGGCGGAGAGCCAGTTTACGGAGGCCGAGGGCAGCAAGCGTCTCGGGGGGCCTTTTCTTTCCCGCTCTACGAAACCTCATCTTTGAGGACACCGATTTCGCAGACCCGGTCCTGGACCAGTTAGAGGACGCTCTGATGGAAAGATGTGAACGGAAGCAGGATTTATGGAGCTTGACGCTGCAGGACTGCAGTCGGCTGCGACACGAAGAGGTTGAGCGGCTCGAGAACATTGTTCCGGAGGTGGTCTGGGACGGAATGGAGCTTGGATTCACTGACGACGAGTCGGAGGTGGACTCGGAATATGGCGATTTTTATTCTTCCGGCTTATTTTTCGACATCGCCGACGGTGATTATTCGGATTACGACTACCCAATGTTCTAATTTGCGTAGCTTCTGTACACTACTTACTACTTGTACTTAAACGTTAGCTTGGACGCGATTCTTCAACTCACTCGCGACTTCTCATGGCTCTCGGCGCTCACACTTCGTCCGCAATGCGCAGTAGACTCTAGAGATTCTGTACCTGCCAATCACGCCGCGGCGAGCGCGATGATCAAGACCGCGGCGCAGCTTAAGTTGACGCAATTGACGCTTGTTCGCGTCCGTTTGTTATCGCTCTTCGTCCACCACCATGGACACCAAGGGGCCATCCATTCTCCCTGTGCCCTATGCGGCGCAAAGGCGTGTCGTGGCTGGACGCAGAACTGGTTCAGTGAAAACCCTCAAATATCTGCTGCTTCTCTCCATTGCAGCAATTCTGTCGACTTTTCTCCCATTCCTCCGCAGTCAATCCGGATACACAAAGGTCCCCAAACCGCTCGCTGACCCCGAATGGAAAGACAATGTGTGGCCTATCCGTGAACAGACACCATGGGACATCTCGACCGACTATGCGTACCCGCGCGCTGTCGAGTTCGACGTGACTGAGGGCACCTGGCTGCGCCTCGACGTGAGCCCCACGGGCGATATCGTCTTTGATATGCTTGGTGACGTGTATTGTCTCCCAAGTGCAGAAGTGAGCGCAGCAGGCGGCGCTGCCATTACGGCGCGTCCCATTTTACTGGGTGTTCCACACGATTCCGATCCACATTTCTCACCCAACGGGGACCGCATTGTGTTCAGAAGCGATGCAGGGCTGGGCCTAGAAAATATTTGGGTCAAACCCTGGGCTGGCTGTGAGGCAGCAGACCTCAGGGTCGGACCGACCAAGGGTGCCGGTGCCCCGACCTTAGTGCAAGCCTTGGCGTCGAAAACTCACGACGAAAATCTGCTTTCCCAGGGTATTAGAGAAACGGAAGAAAGGCGGGTCAACCGCTTGATCAGAGAAGGGCGCTACGATGGTGTGTCCAAAGTCCTGCGATATACAAACGTTGTTCTAATATTCCACCAGCCCAACGCGTAACGAATGAAACCTATCGTTGGATCTCGGACCCACGTTTCCATCCATCTGGTACCCATATTATTGCCACCAAATGGTATACAAGCGGTAGATCCCTTGGTGCCGGCGAAGGCTGGGAATACCCTGTTCCAGACCTCGCCGACAACAGCACTATTTCAGCTGGAAGTGGCGCGCGCGTGTTGGGTCGGACTCTCCCTCGTGGTTGGACAAATGAGCAATACGAGGACCAGCAGATTGGCCCCGAGCAGTTCATATGGCGCGGGGAGGACAGCCTTATATTCAGTAAGAATATCCGTAACGAGCACGAATATTCCTACAGCAAGGGTACTTCAGTTGTCCTTTATCCAATGACTTCGTCTGACTTGCATTTGAAGATGTTCATACGGGCATATACTCCATATTTTCCCTCAATATTACTACCCAGGAGGTGGAGACCCTTGTTAGCGCGACTCCGGGTGGTGCAAGTCGTCCCGAACTGTCGCCTGACGGGCGCACACTAGCCTTTGTGCGCCGGGATCGCGATCATGAACTGCTCGTGTTCAAGTAAATCCCGTCATGCTTGATCTCATTTTTCGCGGCGCTAACGTGCAACAGAGATCTGCACACCGGTACCATTCACCATATTTGGGACGGACTCACATACGATCTCACTACCATCTCCGCGCCAATGGGCACCTATCCCTCGTTTCTTTCACACCCTCCAGCGACGCTGTAACCATCTGGGCTGCGGGTCAGATTTACTCTGTACCAATCACCACCAACGCTCTCGGTGAGCGCATTGCGGACCCTTCTCGCGCACCAGTTCCCATCCGGTTCAAGGCTCACATCGAGAAACGCCTCGCGGAGACCGTGACGGGTACCTTTGACCTCATCGGCTCCGAGACCGCTGCAACCCAACGTGTTACTGCGTTCAAGGAAATGCGGGCAGACACCAATGGGCGACGCGTTGTGTTCCAGGCTGCGGGTGTAACATACGTCCAACCCCTTGGGAAGGCCTCGGCAATTCGCGTCCCCGTGCTGGACAGCGCGGCACCATACATCTCGCCCGAATGGGTGCCCGGCGACGATGATCTGATCATCCACACACGGTGGTCAGACACCAACTTTTCGACGTTCGAGGTGGCCGATCTTGCCGCCGGCAAGGCGTACGAAGTCGCTGGGCTGCCGCTGGGACGCTACCTCTCCGCAGTTGTCTGCGAGTGTACCGGCCTCCATCGAACGGTCGCCTTTCTTAAGACGGGGGGCGACAGTCTCACCGGGGAAATTGTCGCGACGGCGGGAGAGGGTCTATACCTCGGTGACCTGACACTCCCAGGTGGCAAAGGCAAGGTTGAGATTAAGAACATCCGATTCGTACCATCGGAGATCTCGCCATGGGAAAAGGTCAATATGCGCTTTATCGAGAAGAACAAGAAGATACTGGTACAGCAGGCCAGCCGTGCGTTCATCATAGACTTGGATGCGGGCCCTTCTGGTGTCGCTGGGACGTATTCGCATATCACCGTCGCGTCTGGACGGATGTCGCAGGAGATTGTAGTCAGCTCGCCACACCCCGTAAAGGTCAAGTCGCAAAAGTCATACGCACCCACCGGTGTCGCGTTCGTGGAGGGTTACCATGTTTACTTTGTGCCCGGAGATAAAGTCAAGGATGGCGAGGCCGTGTGGGCGAAGCCTGCAAACGCAACCGCCGGGCTTGCGCGTTTGAGTTTGGACGGTGGACATGACATTACCTGGAGCCCGGACGGATCGAGATTGTTTTGGTTCTTGGGTAGGTGGGCTTATTGGTTTCCTCGCGCGCCGCTGACGTCCACCAGGTCCTTACTTGCACTCGCTCGAGGTATCGAAGCTCAGCAAGTGCGCGTCCGAGATCAAGCACGACACAACTCATTTCGGGATCTCATGCGTCAAAAGCCTCCTCGAGTACCAAGAGGTTGTCGTGGAACGCTCGACGGACATCGCCCGTCTCAAAAGCGATGCCGCGGGGTTAAATGCTCAGGCTAATTCAGACGTGTTCGTGATCTTCAACGCGACGATCCTCACCATGGAGACTGGCGATCCCGAGGTTGACCTGATCCGCGAGGGTGTGCTCACGATCCGCGGCGGTGTCATCGAAAGTGTGGGTGCACTGGGAACCCTTGTTCCGTCTGGTGTGACTGCATTCAATGCACAAGGCGGTATGTATTTTGCAGTAACTTGAGTGTCCAAAGCGCTGATCACCTCATTCAGGATATGTAATTCCTGGATTCATCGACGTCCACGCCCACTGGAACGGCTTCGGGGAGATATATCCGGCTAAATCATGGGAGCTCCAGGCCTTCCTGGCTTATGGTGTCACCACACTGCACAAGTATTGAATTTACATTGCCTTGTGCGGTGCCATATTGACCATTGTACAGCCCGTCCTCTTCGAATGTTGAAGGCTTTGACGAAAGAAATCGAGTGGAGAGCGGGCAACTCGTGGGCTCCCGTATCTTCTCTACAGGGGAGGTGATCTACGGGGCGGCGTACCCAGGTCTTCACCAAGACATTGCGGACGATGATGAGGCATATTCTGCCCTTTTGCGGTTGAGAGTCGAAGGGGGATGGGCAGCATCTCGTACAAGAACTACAACCTACCAGTTCGGTCAGTAGTTCGCAAACTTCGCTGCTTTAGACTCTGATCCACGAAATGCAGAGCATCTCGGCAGAGGTTGCTGAACGCAGCCAGGAACCTCACGATGCTTTGTGTGCCAGAGGGCGGAATGAACTATGACTGGGACTTGACCTATATTATCGACGGTACGTGACTCCTTCGAAAATAAGATGTTAACATATCTGTTTACAGGGATGACTACTGTTGAACATGCATTGCCTATCCCGATGTTGTTCGACGATGTGATAACTCTTTTCGCCTTAAGCGGTACTGGGTACACACCGACACATATCGTCAATTACGGCGGGGTTATGGGGGAGCAGCTCGTCTGGGCCACAGAGGATGTGCCGAACGACCCAAGTACGGCTTTCATCCAATTTGCTGGCTCTTTTCTGAATCTTGCCCCTACATGACTGCGTTCGTTCGTGCCGCATGCCAACTTGAACGTCCTGTCGGAGTCGACGGCCCGGCCGAAACATTGTGAGGTCTGAATATTTCGAATTATCAGCCAACTTATAATGAGCCCCAAGCCTATCAACTGTTCAATACATCGGTCGGCGGCCAAAATGGTGCATAAGGGCCTCAAAGTCCACGTCGGTGCCCACGGTGAAATCCGTACGGCGTCAACTATCACGCCGAGATGTGGTTTACTCAACAGGGCGGTTTAACTAACTACGAGGTTCGATTCTTTGTTGAGCTGAGTTTGAGTGATCTGAGAAAACCCCTTGTCTTCTAGACTCTTCAAGCGGCAACATCGTCAGCTGCGATCACGCTAGGCCTCTTCCCATCGCTTGGCTCGCTGTCGGCCGGAAAACTTGCAGACTTGATCGTCTACCCGCCCGGAATCGACCTGCTAGAAGGAGACATCTCGCAGACGCGGGAGCTCCAGCTGGTTGCGAGGGGAGGGAGGTTCTGGGACGCATCTTCGATGGAGGAAGTCTGGCCGCTGAAAGGCAAAAAACAGGTATTGCCCCCGATCAATGCAGAATAAGTAGTATGTACGGCAAATTGAACTCGATGTATCCAAGTACCGTATATGTACATTCAGCATTTCACTGCTAACTGTTTCATAAGCGCGCCTTCACCTCTCCAACTGCTGAAGTGAGCGCTCGCTGAATGGCGTCTGCACAGAGTGCGGGTTCGACTTGCGGGAACTGCACAGAACGCGATTGGTCGATAGAAGCAACGGTCTGGGGATTTAAACTTACCATATGCCCGCCGCGGTCTAGCACCTGCACACTTCCCCGTGTCGTTGACCTGACTTGCGCGATTTGAAACTCCTTTGACGGCAGGGTCTGGCCCCTACATGCGGCGTCAGAGGCAAGATAAAGTGACTCGGAAGAGGGTAATAAGAATGAAGAAGAGGCGGCGTACTTGTACTCGTCTTTTAGGCAGGTAATAATGTGAATGGGAAGCTCGTTCGCGCGCGCGAGCTCGACGAATATCTCCACGGGCCGGGCTTTGTAGTCCGCGGTCGGGGATAAGTAGAATCCTGCCTCCTGAGCTCTGGAGCAGGACAGTACGACTTCTGAGCCGGAATCAGCGTCGCGTAGCGCGCAATTCTGTCCAGCATACTTAAGAAAAGAATATAACAGTATCGGAGTACACACCACAAATAAACGGAGGGCACGAGGATCCCACGCCTTGAAGGCTGGGTGGGCGGCAAGGTATTGGTACGCTGCGATTCGTGCAGGCCACTTGTCCCGCTTGCTTGACGCGAATTTGCCAAACATGTTAGACAGCACTGTTGTCGAGGGAAACTGCGGAGGGAGTAGTGCGGGGTCGAGGAGGATGAGGGACGTGAAGTTGAATGTGTTCTTCTTCGATAATGAGAACTCGTTGTCGCGGAGGAGCATCATCCTAAGCAGGTATTAGGTCTTTTCGAAAATAATTTGCATGTTCAGAGGGACGCACAGCGCAGAGACCGCAGACGAATGCGCGAACCCAACGAGGCGGCGGGCAGAAAAATCGATGCCATGTGAAGAGGAGGAAAGGAACGAATATGTTGCCCGGGCGTATTCGGCGGCGGACCCTGACGCAGGTCAATTATTTAAATAACATTCTGTACAGGAATTTCACTTGCAATATTCGCGATACGAGGGGCCTACGAGCAACCCTTGGTTCAGGACGGAACTCCGTCCGTGATTCGGGTTGTCTTCCGCACCAATTCAGCTGGGCGGTGGTGGAATTGTTATACGGCGCACCGATGCTCCAGACGTCCTTGATGGTTGTAACGGTCGCGAGTAAATGCTCGAGCATCGGCTCGAACGTCTCCTATGCGTCTCAACTTGTGAACGCCGATCTTCCAACGGTATACGGTCAGTTACCTACCTTGTGCAGACTCATGGCGTGCAGGAATACCAATGTGAGACCATCCTCACAGGGCGAGACGGGGATGTATTGGACTGCTTCAACGCGAAACGGACAGGTGGGCGAAGGCTCTGAAACATACAGCTGGGACTTCATTTGCGGTGAAGAAAAGCAACGGGGTTGAAGAAGTTGTCGTCATTTGCAATCAGGAAGCGCGCGGCCGGAGATTAAGATGTGCGAAAAGACAAATGGACCAGTGAGAAGTTCCCGAGAACAGATGGTGGATGCAATTTGCAGTTGTCTTGACTGGAGACGGTTGGCAGCTGCGTGTGTTAGACGTCCTTTATGAGGCTTTAAGCTTTATCAGCGGTCAGCCCCGAATATTAAATCATGCTCTCTTTTCTGGTATTAATTGTCCTCGGCACGCGGCGACCCGGCCCCCGCGCTGGTACAGCTGAACGCGTCCGCGGTTATATCCATTCATGCATGAATGCTTCCGATCACCCCTTTGTCTTCCACGGGTTGCCAAAGTAGATCTCTTTTTTTCACCTCTTAACCTCGTCCTTTGCGCTTTGCATTCGTTTTCGCGAGACTACTGGCCACCGGCCAACGATTCTCGGCATAATCACACGGCCAGGATGTCTTTAGTTTACGCGCCGGCACGTGGACGCGTTCTATCCAGCCATGTCAAACGACGAGCAAGACGCCGAGGGCCAGTCCAAAAAGCGGCGTATTCAGCGAGCATGCGACATCTGTAGGAGGAAGAAAAGTGCGTACGCCTCCACTGCCATAATATGGAATTCTAAGAATGGCTCAACAGTCCGCTGTATGGATCTCAGACACACCCGGCGGCCGCGACTGATGAGATTTTATATATAGGCGATGGTGCCCAGATGCCCGGGAACAGGTGCTCTAACTGCATTGCATACAGTTTCGAGTGCTCTTATGTCGAGGCGGCCAAGGTATGTTAAAATTGTTGTGGATTTTCCGCCAGTCTGACATTTGACAAGAAACGGGGGCCGCCGAAGGGGTAAGCTTTCCATCTTTCTGCCATACCATCATTTTCTAACTGCTCAGATATGTCGAGAGCATGGAAATCCGCATTGAAAAGATCGAGCGACTGCTGCAGACTGTGTGTATCCAATTTTTTCTTCTTCTTGACGTCCCTCATTCTTCCCCTAGCTCCTTCCTGAGGCCGATCTCGCACGAGTGCTTTCAGGAACTTCCGTTGCCAATCGGCAGGTTCCACCCGTCATAAACGACGATGAGCTGGCCCAAATCACCCTAACCGAGAACCTTCAGCAACTTTCGTTGAATTCCGACAGTGAAACTCGTTTCTTTGGCCGCTCCAGCGGTGCAATGCTCCTGCAGACCGCCCTTAAGCTCAAGCTCGATGCTGAACCTCAGAATGCTCGACGTCACTCTGAGTTTTGGGCTTCCCGGCCAGTTCGTATTCCAATCTATTGATAAAGACAGACTAAAACACCATTCTCAGTCCCCTGAACCCATAGCACCACCGCAATACAACTTCCCTCCTCCAGACCTCGCCACCTCCCTCGTTGAGCTGTACTTTACACACATCAATCTCCTTCTCCCGCTTCTCCATCGCCCGACTTTCGCACGCGACTTGGCCGCCGGCCTACATCTGACTAACGATGGATTTGCCGCTACATTTATTCTTGTGTGCGCCATTGGTGCCCGCTTTAGTTCAGACCCACGCGTTCTTCTCGACGGGACGGATAACCTGCACTCGAGTGGCTGGCGCTGGTTTGAGCAGCTGCAATTAATGCGGAATCCATTGGGGCCGCCACCCTGCCTTTACGATCTGCAGTTCAGTGCAGTACGTTTACACCGTTGCTGTTACAATTATAAGCTGACTACGTCAACATTTTAAAAAATAGCTCTCTGTAATATTCCTACATGGCACGTCCGCGCCGCAAGCTTGCTGGACGCTCGTTTCGATAGGTATCCGGATGGCACAAGACGTGGGAGCACATAGGCGCAAGGAGGCTACTCACCAATGGACCGCGGAGGATGAGCTGGGGAAGCGCGCGGTTTGGTACGCATTCCTTTTTTCTTGGGTCGACCTCTGACTGTTTTGCGTGAACAGGGTCCTTGTATTCCTGGATAGGGTTTTGTCTGCCCACCTCGGACGGCCGTGTACAATTCAAGACGAGGAGCAAGTATTTGGCTCTATTATATGATTCTTTTTGACCCAGCGTCTAGCTTCGACCTTGAATTTCCGATAGACTGTGATGATGAATATTGGGAGGCTCCTGATCCGGCACAGGCATTCCAACAACCCAAGGGCAAGCCCTCCCTTATTTCCGCCTTCATCGCGTATCTGCGGCTTTGTCAAGTGATCTCGTTTACTCTGCGGACTATTGTGCGTCCCCCTCTTTTGACATTTCCAGAGAGTCGCGAATGTTTTCCCGTCATTTAGTATTCCATCAGCAAGTCGAAGGTTCTGCTTGGTTTGAGCAAAAGCAATACCGGTGACTTGGAGAACCGTATTGTCGCGGAACTGGATTCGGCGTTGAATCAGTGGATCGATCAATTACCAGATCACTGTACGTTTTTTCTAATGACCCTTCAATGTTTTATTTGACATCTCGCCGGACGTGCAGTGCGCTGGAACCCCACACATGAGAACCCTGAGTTCTTCGAACAATCCGCTGCCCTTTATTGCAGCTACTATCACCTGCAGATCTTCATCCACCGTGCATATATTCCGAGGCCTGAAACGATGGCGCCTTTGGTGGGTCCTTGTCGTTCTGAAATATTTCCCAGTCCAATACCATTGACTAGGCATTTCCGTCGTTTGCGATATGTCTGAATGCGGCGAGGTCCTGCAGTCGTGTTGCGGATATCCGTCGGCAAAGGGCTGGAGACAAGCCATTACCGCTTTCGCAGGTCTGGCTCATAAACCACTTCGTTCCTCAAATTTGCCATGATTAATTATGACTGCAGTTAGCCGTATTCACAGCCGCTGTTGTGCTGTTGATGAACATCTGGGCCGGCAAGCGGAGTGGGCTCAGTTTATCGACAGACTCGGGCCAGGAGATGGCAGAAGTTCATCGGTGCATGCAAGTTTTGCGTGGATGCGAGACCCGGTGCGTCCAGCTTACACTGATCCTGAGAATACTACTCATTGTCCTTAGATGGCAATCCGCTGGGAGACTTTGGGACATTTTATTCGAGCTCGCGAGCGTAGGCCAGCTTCCGTTACCTGCGACTATAAATACGAACACGAGCAACAAGAGAGAGCGTGGTGCCGAGGAGCCCAAGTCCGCTGCTGCTACTTCGTCCGCGGAGAGCTGGCACGGTTCGGTGTCGCTGGACAACGGGAGTAGTGGTACTAGTAGTAAAAATGCTCCAGAGCCGCGCGTTGTGGTAGGGCTCCATCGCCCCATTGCATCCAATGGCTCCGATTTCATAGCCAGTGGCGATGCCTGCAGTAATCCTGTTCCTCTCGGACGCCCCATTGCAGGTCGCTTTCATACATCAAATGTTCCAGCCATTACAACTCAGTTCCTGCCTCATTTCCAGCAGCACTCGCCAGTCTATCCGCAAGGCACTCCACTTTCCGCCTCCCCCTTGCATGCTCAGCAACATAACAGGTTCCCGATACTCATGGACGGGGATGAAGCCCTCCGTCACCGCTCGTATCCAGCGACGCCGGTATCGACGTCTTCCCTTCACCACCCCGAAGTATCTCTACCCTCGATGCTGCGCGAAGATTCACAGCGTCATGGTATTGCACGCCCACACCCGCTTGGGCCGCCGGACACGCCATTATCGGCGTCGTCGCTCCGCACCCACCCGCACGACCGGTTTGTGCCTTTGATGCACCGCAGCGAGGAATCTCCCCATGTGCGAACCCACGCACAACCGGAGACACCGGTGTCAGCGTCATCAATTCAAAGTGCGCCTTTCATTCCGTCGATGAACAATGGGTCGGCGACACTACGCGACTTCTCGCGTTCGCGAGAGACGCTCGATGATGGCCGTGCGACGAGTGGCCGAGTGTGGCAGGCGAGGACCACACCAAGTGATCATCCCGGGCCTAGTTCCGTTCACGTCCAGCACCCACAGTCATCTTCCAACATTTCCGATGATATAAATAATCCACCCCGCCTAGCTACGGGATTCTCATCTTTTCCAATCTCAGAAGCGTTCTATGAACACCTTACCGAGAGTTTTTCTTCTCCACCGCCCGACGAGCGCAGCTATCATCGCATGCCGCATCCCCTGCCGGATAATTATGCGGACCAAGCCCATCACGCATACGCGGACAGCGCACGCGTGCATCGGGGACCGAGCAATGCTCGGGGAGGTGAGATGGACCAGGATGCGATGTCCATGTGGTCTGCCGCGCCGATTGGGTTCGAGTACGTCGTCCCTTCCGTTGCTTTTCAATGGGCTAATTCTAAATGTTTACTTTTCAGGTTGGACGATTGGAACTCTTACTTGAACACGGTAAACGAGATTACACAGGCGAGGATGCATGAAGGTGCAGACGTGCAATGAGACTGACTCTCGGTTGAACAAATTATAAATGTCCTTTTATCCTTATTTTGTATTTTGTGAATGGCTTAATCTCCGAATGTCACCTCTTGTGACGGTGCGTGACCACCCCTATAAATGTGACGGAGATCTTGAACACTTGCTCACGACGACATCATGCCCCGTATAAAGATTGACGAGGCAGCCATAAGAAAGTTCAACGCCCTCCCTCGCCAGCCTCGAGCGCCCTCAGGACTTGTGGGCAATCATTGGCATTTCGATCTGCGATTCATATACTTGGAGCCGCATGCACATGTGCTATTTCTCGTTCAACCCGAAAGCGCATTTATCCATTCAGAGCGTTTACCGCTTGGAATACCTGACGAATCTACGGCCCTTTTATTCTTCCCCGAGAGCGGCGCCGAGGCAGCTCCCGAAGTCGCCAAAGCTCTCGTCCATGCCTTTCTCGATAGTTTTGGCGGCCCAGGAAGTCCCAGGGCTTTCGCTCCATGGACCCTTTCGACCTACGACCGCGAGCTGGCCACTGAAGTTGGGAAGGAATTCAAGCACTTGGGCATTAGAGAAGAGTTGTGTAGCATACGGGTCACGAAGGCGCATCAACAAACGGCGGATAAAGCTTTTGAGGGGTTCTGGGAGAGATTGACTCAGCACATCGAGCTCCCTCTTAGGAGGGCCATGCACCCACCGGACAACATCAATTTCTCGATTCTGAAGCCCAAGCCGTGGGGCGAAACCAAAGAATTGGATCCGATGCAGAAGGCATTGAAGTATGCCCAGACATTTCACCAGGTTGGGCTCGAGGCTAGGCGACTCTCAAATTCCCAGATATCCTCCAAAATGATGGAGGACACCCAAGCAGCTATGCGGCACCTAGAATCCACGTCCACCGAGGAAATACAGAAGAAAGCAGACGCTGGAGATACCACTGCTGCTCTGGATTATGCAGTTCGGTAAGAAAATGCCCTTGATGCCCAGCATTCTTTCTGACCTTCGTGGTTAGTATCCGTTGCAATATAGGGGTTAAACCAAGTCGGTCGCTTCACCATTATTACCTTCTCAAGGTTATACAAAGCGAGGCTACAACTAAGGAACAGAAAAGCCAGGCACATGGACTGCTTATTGACTGGTTTATGGCTGCGCATGACGCCATGCCTATCCGCTATTTGTTTGCCGCTTCTCACCACGCGAACCAGTCCGTCATTTTAGCCGGAGATGCATCCCCGGCCGTGCTCTGGTTCGGGTTTCACCTGTTAAAACCACAGGCTGAAAAAGTCCCTGCTCTCAACGCTCAATATAAAGCACTTTGGTTGGCATTGGAGAAGAGGCATCAAGAAATATCAAAGGAACAATCAAAGGCAGAAAGAAGAGAGAAAAGGCTTCCAATCGGTATATATGTGCTGCACCCAATTGCTACATCCAAGCAAGCAAGGGGGGAGGTTTGTCCACGTGTATGTTCCACTTGTATACCTCCTTCATTTCTCTGACCCTTGTGGTCTCAAGGCTCCGGAGGCTGTGATTCGGATGTCAAGCCCGGGTACTGCAGTAAAGAGTACGTTTTTATTTTTCGAGCTTATCGCGCTCTGACAAAGCCTTTTCCAGATGCCGTGAGTGACAAATCCATCGTCGCACAAATGAATTTAATATTTCTGTGTGTTCGATGATTAGAGAAAGCGGTCAGTGCCTTTTGACTCTCCTGTCCACGGACTTACTGGCAGTGCCTACAGGATTGGAAGAACCACAAGCCATTCTGTAAACCTGGAGCTCCTTGCTCGATCTTAACAAAGGAAAGGGATCTACCTGCAGCTGGCCAAGGCCAACCCGGGGAAGTCCTCACAATCCCGATTGCTGGCCCAGACGGCCAGCCCATGATGCTCAGCTCGTCGACGATGACACCCGAGATGTTGAAGATGCTCCAAGCGATGAGTCTCGGCGAGAAGAACCAGATGGTGCCGACAAGACGTTAGACGAAATGATGAAGAAGGATCGTAGGTTTGAGGTAAATATGTTGTCGCACGCACTCGTTACTGGAATGACATTTGTAACAGGAGGTCGATTAATTCAAGACGAATGTAGTCCTACTTGAATACAGAACGAAGGTTTCCATATTAGCTGGCTGCGATGAGCACCAGCAGCATTGGCCTTCAGGCTTCATTTCAACTATTTTGTTGTTTTCCCATTATATCTCTTGCCCGAAATGCCTTCAACAGTTATAGGCTTCAGCGTTTTGAGACCTAACCGGCATCACCGGCCCGGTGGAAGATAAGTTATGAGTTGTTTGGCTACGGGCCCGAAAAAATGTTGAGCGCAATCGCTGCTCGCAAGGCTGCCCAAGCAGCGAATAGCCATGCAACTTCTGTCCCTGATGAAGAACCTCCGGTGGGTGCAGTGGACCCGCCTTCTCCTGTAGAACCCTTCCAGTCATTCACGGCCCACCTCCAAACGAAAATCCAGTTCACAAACCCTCAACTCGTCGAGGAAACGCAAGAAAAAGCGGGAGGCAGAGCTCAAGAAGACACGCTATTTCGCAGCTGAGGTGGACACATTCCATAATTCGGATGATGTTATCATCATAGATTCTGACGAAGAGGACATTTCCGACGCGCCTGCAGCTCCGATCACTCGAACTACTGTGGTTGGAAAACGCGCGTGGTCGCCCAGTGCGCCATAAATGATTCCTCCGACGAGGAAGGTGAAAGATCTAGATGTTCCAGTTCCCCTGGCTCTACCTCCCGCCCCAACACATGGACCGCCGCAGACCTTGACGTCCTTCAGCGTCCTTCCTGATAAAACCGCGTTTTACCTCGAGTCCGAAGAAATAGCAGCTTTGGGCCTGGCCGCGGACACCTGCGTATTAATTTCGTTATCGACAGGCCAGACCGTGAGCCTTTTGGGAGCGTATATGTTCACAGTTTTACGAGGCGCGGTGTCCATTTGCGGAATCCGCATGCCCGCCAATCCGGTTGCACATCGCGTTTATGCCCCGCGGTCTTCGCCTATACCGACACTCAAGGCTTTAGAGGAAAACGTGCAATTACATTCCATCGTTGCTGTTCCTGAGCGTTTACGTCCAGTGTTCGAAAGTGGCACTATTCTCGTGGCGTTCCAGCAGCTTAATAGCGGTGTGGAGGGGCTGGGTACTATATGCCGCCCGTTCGATGGCGTGTTCAAGCCCTCTCGATGGCAGCTGGATACCGACGCTGGCAATCACTTCCGGCTCCCAGGTGTTCATATGGTAATTAATTCTTAGGACCCAACTCGTGTTCACGAAAATAACACAAATCATAGCTTACCCAACCAAGCAAAGACATCCAGCCTTTCATTTTACCTGCTACCTGGGAACTCGCGCTCAAGTCTTTATCTGACTGTACGTGCGGGATTTATCTCGTCAAGGGTCACAAAAAGTCGGGCAAGAGTACATTTGCCCGCACTCTATTAAACCATCTTCTTTGCCGGTACTCGATCTGTTGAATATCTTAGCATGTCAGCTTACATCAACCAGATACCGCAGAGTTGCCTTTCTAGAATGTGATTTGGGCCAATCCGAATTCACTCCTGGCGGTTGGTCGCCCTGAATATTATCGAAAGTCCAGTATTTGGTACTTTTTTCTTCTTACATCTTATCGATCTCTATTGCTGATGTCGTATCAGGTCCACCTTTCACACATCCTACTCTCCCGAATTTTGCGCACTTTGTAGGCCTAACGACTCCGAGATCATCTCCATCCCATTATCTTGCTTCCATCCAATCGCTCATCGAAACATATCAATTGGACATGCAGACGCCTGCTGATGATTTTGACGGGGACTCCCGAATATCGGACGTTATTCCCCTCGTTGTGAACACAATGGGTTGGACAAAAGGCCTCGGCGCCGACCTGACGCGTAAGATTGAAGATCTCGTGCAACCTACCGACATATTCGAAGTCGAGGCACCGTTTTTCGAGCGCTCCTTGTCATTGGAGCAACCAGCTAGTTTCCCTCATGCTTCGCAGAGCGCCAAATTGCACCTACTACAACCGATTGCACTATCGGTCTTGTCCGCCAATTATTCCGCCGCGGACCATCGATCAGTAGCTGTTCTTTCATATTTCCACGCTCTTTTCCCGCGGACGGCGTCAAAGGTATTGGGACAACGAACGGCCGTCATGTGGAACACAACACTCCCATTGTGTTCTCAACTTCCGTACGAGGTCGATTGGTCGCTTGCCTTCGATAAAGTCACACTATGCGGTGCTGGGGCAGAGGATGTAGTCCCTTTGGAGATCAACCGGGTTCTCAATGGTGCCTTGGTTGGGCTGGTTGCATACGAGCCAGGATCCCTTGACGATGATATCGACATGTCAAAATCTTCCTCTGATTCGGACGCTGCAATCGTACCACTCATCCCGTACACACAAGGCTCAGCAGTGCCGTCACCGTCAACCTCTGTATGCCACGGGATTGCTCTGATTCGTGCCATCTCCCCCTCGTCCTCGCATATGCATATCCTCACGCCGCTCCCCCAACATTTGCTTTCGAAATGCAGGGTTCTTGTCAAGGGTGAAATGGAACTTCCTCTATGGGGCATGTTGGACTTTCTGAGCGACATAGAGGGCGAGATTGCGGGCGTAGAAAAGGCCAACGTGCCGTATCTGCAGTGGGGCAAGGGGGAGGTCTTGGCGGGGAGAAGCGCCGAGTTCGGAGGAATTTGATGCGAAAGGGCCAAATGTAGCTGGTTGTTAGCTGCTGAGGTGCTGTTAATTCCTATAAAAACACTGGTTTTTACCCATATTACGATAAAGCCCCCCGTAGGTCAAATGCTTCATCTTTAATCCGCCGACACCTGTCTCGTTTGGGCAGTAACTCTTGAGTCGAAAGATTCCATACATATTCTATCGTGTACACAGATTGCCAGGGCACTTCTCAACTATTCAAGGCTGAGCAGAAAACGGTTGTTGCCTATCTCCTCCGTCAACAACTCCCGTTCGCAACGGCCAAATCCCTCTTTCCTCCGCAGCAACCTTTTTTTCCAAAGCACACCGGCGAATTCTCCTCCGCGATAGTCTTCAGTAGGGTCCGGATACCTTCCCCATGACCGACTCATGAACTGCTGCCGGATCGGTCGACCCGGGCTGCATCAGTCGGGCAGTCGTATTAACGAGCGCCTCCACAGTGAAGACCGGTTGCGCAGCAGGGAACGAGGGGGGCATTTCGGCCTGTGCACCGCTCCGGAGAATTGGCGCCGGCGCTGCCGCCGTAAGGTAGTGCGTAATCGCGTGTACCGATGGTGCGTCGCCCACGACAATAATCGGCACTGTCGCCTGGAGGGTCATGCTGCGTCGCCACTTCCAGGACATGGCAGGCTGCCCGACGGGCGTGTACGTGTCCCACAGCCCCTCTTCCGTCTTCGCGGCGTCGTCGGCTGCCGGCTCTTCGTCCTGCGCCTCCACCAGTTTGAACATGTCTGGGTCGATACACTTGGCAACCTCTTGCGAATAGGTCACGGCGAGGTGGAAGTGGAGGAGGTTTTCCTCGTTGTTATAATACGAGGCAAAGTCCACAGGGGTTTCATGCGGCACCTGGAGCTCAAAGTCGAAGTCGAAGTATGGGTGCGCGGGACTTGCAGTCCTGGAGAAGCTCCGCGTCTCCCAGTCCCGCACGTTCCAATTGTCTTCGTTTTCGTCGTAAATCGGCACGAAGTCCTTGGATTCGGCGTCATATGTCCGACTACCTGTCGATTGCTGGCACACCCCCGATGTGGCGTTATAGAATTCCGCGTCGCCGCCGGCCACAGCCTGCGCCTGCGCCCAGTGGTGGCGTTGTAGAGTCGTTATATGGACATAGATGTCGGACATTGTCGTCGACCCATCCATGATGGCGCGCACAGTCACCCGTCCCTTCAGCGGCTGGCCTAATGAACGCACGATCAGTCGAGTATTGGCGCGTATATAAAGAACAGCATACCCTTTTGTACGACGTTTCCTTCCTCGAGAGTTATCTCTGCAGCGAATGTGGAGCGCTGTGCCTCAGGCAGGCATTTCTCCAGGTCCTCAGAGCGCTTTTTCCACGTCGGGGAGTCTCTTCTATGGCAGTCAACATTCGAGAATGTTGTGTTCCAAGTGAACGGCGCCTGTGTGTTGACTTCCAACGCAGGGATAAACGCTGTGTGTCCTGCTTGCACATGCTCAGTCCGCCCGTCGGTGAACGTCACGACCTAGATGTTAATACGTCAGGCGAATTTCGTCGAGTTAGAAATAAGTCGCACCGCGATGTAGCGATAGCCGAGATCGCTGAAAGAGTGCCGCGCAATGGGGCCGTTCAGCTGGCGGTACCGATTGATAACGGGCGGATAATTCACAGCTGGAACTGTAACAGTGAACGGCGTGACGATAGGCTTGGAAAGGTCTGGATTATTTTCGAGGAGAATCGCCTCGGTGGTCCAGGCTCGTCTCTCTTCCGCTTTGACTGTGAAGAATTCGGGATCGCTCATGGCATCGTCGTGCGCCTGATAGTCGTATACAACATCGCTCCCCGTCCAGTCGGCATACCCGACCGACACGCTCTGGTTCGAGGCTTGTAATACCTCTGGGAGGATTGCGCCTTTTTTCAGGAATTTAACCTCGCCGAACTCGTCGAGCTGCAGGCGAAGCGCTACGTTCGCAATCTGGTGCGCACATTCTGCGCGCGGAACCTTGATGCGGAGTTCGCCTGCACAACATATTAGACAGAGGTTATTCCAGTCACAGCGTGCGACGCACCGAGGGAGATGTGGTCTGGGGAGAGATCTTCCGCGCGCACCCACGCACGAACTGTGCAGGGTTCAGGTTGGGTGGTCTCGATTTCGGCATTAGACGCGAACGACAGCGCGAATATCGCGGCCAATAGCAATGAAATGAGTGGGGTTTTCATGGTGTATGAGTGGGTCTCAAGGTGACTTGAGCGTCTTTATAGACACCCCTGTGCGTGCGAGAGGAGAACTGACACAATGGCGGTACATCGCGACGAACGTCAACGAGCGCTAACAAAGCTCGCTGCCTGAACGAAGGGTAACTTTAAAGCTGTATCCTGGTGGCTGGTTGCTGAGACGATGGATATGGAAGCTGAAGTCGGTGGTGAAAAAGTCATAAAAGACGTTGAATCATACATTCAATTTTAGCTTGTTGATCGAGTACATTCAATGTTATTCAAGGTGCAAAGGGGTTATACTTATCCACTTCGGAGGATCCCGGCCGGTGCGTACCGCTCTCAATCCAATAGTCTCTAAACCCAAACCTGCTATTAGCAAAACTAGTTCCATCGATATTACAGCCAGTTGAGTACAGCAGTCCATGGCGCAGTTGTACATACAGTAGTTACATTAGTTTCTCCATGATCAAGGAAAGATAAAAACAGATAGTTGGCGGAATTTCACATCAATTCTGAAAAGAAAAAGTCGGTATTGATGGCGGTGGTCCGGCGACCAGTCCACTGGGGATCTCCACCATCTCACCAGACAAATCTGGGCGGAGACGTTAGTTTTACAGAAAAAAAATAGATGTGTAAATCGACTGACCAAGCAACTTGATTTTCAGTCCGATCTCCGTTAGTGCCTGCACGAAACCGGCTGTTTCTTTCGATGAGACATGCCCGCCGTCTCGCCGAAGCATGTTGAGTCCGTCAGTCCAGTCGGCCCAGCGGGATTGATCGGGTGCAATTTGGTCAGCCAACGACCCTTCATGTGCACTGAGCAGCGAGAACGACAACGGAGACGCCGTGGGGGGGAATGTAGGCGGGAGGTCGTTCTGATCACGAAGAACGTGAGGAGGGGCAGCACAAGTGCCGGTAGCGATCTCGCTGATGGCAGCCACCTCAATGCGGTCCGGAAGGTCTTCCAGACCACTTCTAACTGCAAACTTCATGGCGCTATCCACGTAGTGAAGGTATTTAAGCCCGGGATCCTATAGTCATGCTTAAGTAACATAACAAAGCAACAAGAGTCAGCATACCAGTCGCATAAACCGCCAAGGTCGATTCGGCCGCCGAGTCGAGTCCCTTGAACCAGTGGAATTCTGCGGAAGTGCATTCACAAACCATGCACCTTGCATCAAGCATTGTATTCTTTGTTGGCGGACAAATTCAAAGGACTCTTTGTACAATTTGGCGCGCAGATTTCTGAAGCCTCGTGGTGAGGATTGTCAATAAAATGATGAAAATAATCTGCGCACCGGACCGGGATTTTGCTGAGCAGGTCATCGTCCAGCTCAAGCTCCTTCATCTGCCTCTCCCGAACACTTCGGTATTCGCACTCGTTAAAATCATGCTCGACCTCATGCCACGGTCGGACATTCTCGCTACGTAATGCGACCTTCGCTCTAAAGAATGTCAAAAATGAGGAGACAGACCAAACGGACAAAACTCACTGGCTGCGGACCAGAGCGGCCACTCGGGTGAAATCGCCAGACGCTGCCCCACTCTCACTCCACATACCATGAAGAAATGTGCCGCAAGAGAATGGACTTTGTAGAAGTCCAAGAAGAAAGGTTGGAAAGTAGTGGATGTCGAATCTGCAATTACATTAGTTTCAACCGATGCGATGGATACTTTACAAACATCCCGGGGCAAAGATTGCCCAGTGTTCCGACAACATCTCAACTATCTCGTTGGATGCTTTGGCAACGGGACACCTCCGTGCTGGAGGCCGACTTAGTTGTTCTTGAATGATCTGGAGAAAAACGAATTCAGGACCGCGTTAGTTCGACCATACAAATGCTGACCTTGGAAAAATCGGGATCCATTTCGATAAATTTCCTCTAGAAGCCGACATTCAGGAAAACATTACCACGAGATCAAAGACCGTACCAAAACATTCCAAACCCAACACTCCAACCTCGTTGAACTCCTGTTCAAACTCGTTCGAGTCAAATCCAAGCAACCGCCACTAGGACTTGGCCGTTCTCGTCAACCGACTCGGACACCTTATATGGGCCCATATCGACTTTAAAGCAGCAGCATGAGCCGGCTCTGCTTCAATGTCGACGAGGTGGTCTTCTTGCGATACGTCACCCTTATGACGTTTGCTTGAAAGTCGAGGATACAGGATGTCAAATCCTCGATTGTATGGGATGACATGAGTCGCTGCGAGCGTGTAAGATGACGAAAATAAAAAATAAATAAGTCACATGGACTGGCTCACCACAACAGCTTTCCGCACATTGAGTCTTTCCAACTCTGAAATAAATTCTTCCCATCGAGTGTCGCTTGCGTGAGCCAACAGAGAGTTGATCAGCATCATGCTGTTGCTTCAGTTCAGCCTCTGGTGAGAGCGAGAAACAATTGATCACGCACCTGTACTGAGCCATCGCCGTGTCTGCGCTCCCCAGTCTACTGATGACTGTCTCCAGGAAACCTTGCCCTTTCCGCATCTGCTCAAATACAACGGAAAATCCATATCGGTAGACCGATCCTGCGGGGAGACTCGCAGTGCCTCGGCTGGAACTCGCAAGCTGAAGTCCTGGCGCGCTCATCGGGTCCGCCTCGACTAGTTTTTTAAGAATAGCCGTGGCAGGCCGGCAGACGTTGATGAGAGATGTGGAGGAAGACAGAATTCGGACCACTTGGAAGATGAACTCGTCATCAAGCGTTGACCAGCCATAATCCAACTCCATCAAATTCTGCATGGCTGCCAACGCGTACTGGAGGAACACGTCAGAACAAAGCAACGCAGGAGGAACTAAAACGAACGGCAAGAGTATTTCCGTGTGCGCTAAAGATTACATCAATCAAGTCGGAAAGGCCTGAACAATTAATGAACGCCTGTGCGAATTGTTCCTCCTGAAGTTTATCAGTTCAAATGCCTCGAGGTCGAACTGGGGGCCTACCCTGATGTATTTCTGCAGAGTAAATAAAGTCATCTTGAGAGTTGTCGGATCTTCCCGTAGTCGTAACTTTTCGGCGGTCTCTCCAGCTTCACGTGAAGGTGCATTCACAAGTCTATTGTAACATTGAGCCAAGGGGTTGCATCGCAGAGGTAAAACTACGTACTTGAGATTGACCTTGGTCTTGATCTTTCTCCTCAGATTGTCGTTCGTCACCAACTCATCTGTCTCATCCCGGAGAGCAAAATTCGATGGCGGCTCCTTGATCTTGAGATTTATACAGAGTTGTTTCACGACATCGTCGACGGTGAGGACTGGGTCAATGCGAGTTCGCACAGTGAGACCGGCTGCGGTCGTAACGGTGTTGGTTGGAACGAGAGGAACCGCTGATCCTGCGGCTCCATTGACTGCTGGAGATTGTGTTAATGGGTTGCCCCGGCAGACATGGAGCTGGACTAGGCGTTGAGAAGGCGATAGCACCGCTAAAGCACACACGTCTTGGCCGGCGCCGAAGATGTGCTTG
>JARJLF010001371.1:0-81986 GCA_029378395.1 Mycena leptocephala
TACATGAGGATCGCTGCGGCCCAATAGAGTCGTGCCCAAGTCGTGCCAGTTTCATTCGGCCTGTAATTTCATTCCATCACGGAAGCAGCTAGGAAGCAGCTGGGATTCCACCAGGCTCGTTCAACAAGCGCGAGGGAAGCGAGATATACATGCTTGATGTACGTCTCGAACCGCTGTACTTCGCGAATGCAGCGAAGGGTCCAGGTGTGCCCGCACAGAAATTGCGGACGGCGGTGCGCCGCGGCAGGAGGGGCTGCGCAGGGTGTCTTCATGGTGATGGAGGCGTTGAGACGAAGGCTGTCGACGGTAAATTTAAATAAGTAGACGACACAAGAAGGACATCGTAGACGCACACATGCAGCATCTGGACCTCAACTTCGGAGAGGAGGCCCGCCCTTGTGCCTCGATGTAGGTTTTCACGGCGTCGCCGATGGTGGTGACAAAGGCACGAGTCAGACACAGAGGCGACATATAACAGAGGATCGCTACAATGCCGGCGACGAGGACGATTGCGACTACAGCTCTTGCTGGAAGTGCCGAGGCAAGAGAGGAACAGGGTCTGTTGAGATGGTCGGCATGTCTAGCAGTGCCAGAGTATGGAAGAGCCAAGGAAGAGTTGGATTGGATGGGATTTCAAGCTGTGTGGTCGACGTGGTCTTTATAGCCAGTTAAGTGCACGTTATACAAAAGCTGTGGGCAGCTGGTTTATGCGGGTAGATCGCCAGCGCCTGCACACTGATTAAGAATATTGATGTTGATCTAAGTACGCTCGCTTGGCGATTAGGACGAATATAAATCCGGACAGACGCCTCGCGTGAGGATTCGGACGGCGAATTACAGAACATAAACTGTCGCTGCGGTAGGTAGGTAGCATTACACGGAAGCATATTCCGGTCGCCGACTCCTCAGCAGTTCACGGATCCCGGATTCGGAGAGGTATAGATCTTGCTTTGAATTGAATGATTTATTGCTAAGGCCATGCGCCGAGTTCATGTTTAGGGTCGATGCTTAACACCAACGTTGTTGAGGCCAAGTGAGTGATTCACAGGAAGAAGATTCACTGGTCTCTCATAGATAGACACTACATAATATTGCCTCGCATGTTGTAAGGGCTCCTGCGCAACCTGTCTAACCTAATTCGCAGTCGGCGATTATATCTTCTCGGTCCGGCACGGCTAGCTGAATTGAATTGTGGTTGAAGCCAGCTACAGCTCCAGAACGTCCAAGGCTGACGGTGGGCAGCACACAACATACAATACGACCATCGAGTTATAACTGATGGATACAGTGTAGTTCGTATGCGAGTTGTTCACGTCTGCAGTGGCTGGGTCGGCTGAAGTGGGCATGAATCCGAATTTCGTTTGACGCGAAGTTTGGCGGACCGAGGATATAGTATAGTATCTTGAGCCTTGCGAGCTGAGAGTGAGGAGGAGTCGTTGGTTTTCCGAGTCCGGGTCCGGGTCCGAGTCAAAAGAACGATGATGAGTGCACGTGTGAGCGAGAACAAGCGGAGACCTGGAGAAGAGAGAGGGAGAGCAAAACCAATTGTTCAGTGTTCGACGTTCAACCGCGATGGGTCTGTAGTCCAAGAACAGATACAAGTACAAAATTAAGCTGGAGAGTAAGGACTATTGATACACAGTGGCCAGACACCCGAGACGAAAAACAAGAGACGAAACTGATAGCAGAGCAGGATCAAGTAGTAGAAAGCGGAAGCAGACTGATAGCAGAGCAGAACGGTGTTACAATAAGTCCAACTCTTCAGCAGATTAGGTGCAGGTCAGCCCCGCGACTGGCTCCGGCTGCCGCGACGCAGATTCATGCTGCGTCGCAGGAGGAAGACGCCCTGAGACCAGATTGGTCTCGGCGCGCAGCTGGGATTCCACCAGAATCTGCGATCCAAGCTCGTTCAACAAGCGGGAGTAAAGCGAGACATACATACCTTAATGTGCGTCTCGAACCGCTGCACTTCGCGGATGCAGCGGAGGAGGGTCAAGGCGCGACCACACAAAAAATCGCGGACGGCGGTGCGCCAGGAGAGGGAGTTGCGCAGGGTGTCTTCGATGATGATGGAAGCGTTGACGCGAAGGCTGATGGACGATAGTTAAGTAGACGACGCAGGGAGATGGAGAGTAGACGCACACATGCAGCATTTGGGCCTCGACATCGGAGAGAAGGCCCGCCCCGTGTGCTTCGATGTAGGTGTCCACGGCATCGTCGATGGCGTCAACAAGGACACAGGTTAGGCGCAGAGGCGACATGTAGTAGAGGACCGCCGCCATGCCGGCGAAGAGGAGGACCGCGACCAAAGGTCTTGTTGGAAGCGCCGAGGCAAGAGCCGAGACAGGATCTGTTGGGATGCTCGGCATGTCTGGTGCCAGAGGATAGAAAGAGTTGGGATTTGTGTTGGATCGACATGGCAGATCCGACGTCGTCTTTATAGCCTCGTTAAGCGCGTAATAAAAAGGCTGCGCAGTCTGACCTATTTCTGTAGGTATGACGTCGTTGCCAGCGGAGAGCTTGGCAAAGGCTGTGCATGTCGCATTTTGCCGCGCAAACTAGCGCTCAAGGATAGGTCGCGTCGCGCTCAGCCTCCTTATCCTACCACGTCCTGAAATTTTCTTGATGAACGGTTCGGGTGAGGGCAGAACCAGTCCGAATGCGCGCGCAGGTGCGCTGGGACGCATAACTTGTGCGCCAGATGAATACCGAATACGTATCATGGATGTCGGGGATAGGCACATAAATTAGCTGAGGGCCACCAGAGTGTCAGTATGTCAGTGCAGGCGTTTCCTGAGCGATTAATACATGTACCAAAAAAAAGTCAGGAACGAGCCGATTGTTCCGGGTGCGCCCGATACATACAGCTTATTCGCTTCCGCGTCGAATTGAACTCATGCACGCGCAGCAGCGCGTCTATCGCTCCGCTTGGGCCCTCAGCTGCATCCCCGACATCTCCGGTGCTGGCATTCCATGTTGTGCTCGCGGAAACGGCGCGGACGACGGTAAGGGTGGAGTATATAAGGTGGAAAGCACGGCGAGGTGGCATCAGTGAACGGCGGCGTGACGTGAGGTACGGGTCCGTGAACATGGGGGGGCGAACCCGTTAATATGCGGCCCACACTAGCGTAAGCCGTGTCCTAGGGATGCAGATGGAGGGAAGGGACAGGTACCGGTGTTGTAGGAGAGCGATTTATGCAGAAGACGATCGGTATAATCCTTCTCTTCGGCGGTACTTGAACGGTTTCCTTCCTTTCCCTCCCGTCGGGGTAGTAGGTAACAAGTAGGCGGAAACGAATAGGTGAACAGTAACTACAGTGATGCGAGATCTTGTCACCCCGCATGGCGAGATCCGTTGAGCTTAGAGAGCCGACCGCATGTGCTTCCATGCCAGTGACGGCCGAATATAGTGAGCGACGACCAGAGGTTGGACCGAATTGAAGTTGACGGGGACCAGGGGAACCACAGCGCTCGAGTTGAAGAATGTTCCCCAAGTTGAAGGTCAGATATAATCCGCCAATGTGAAGGGACCATTGCCAAGCCGAGGGAAAGACCGTCCTTATTTCGACGAGACCACGAAGAGCGAAGATGAGGTTCCAAGTTATGCGAGGGTGCCGAAACTGTAGATGAATTGTCTCGCCTCACCGCCGAAGCCAGCAAGCAGGACGTGAAAGGTCGAATGGAGCGAGCGAAAATGTCATCGATGTCGACATCGACTCGCCGTTCGGTTGCGAGCAATCACCTTAGCCACCACTTCGAGTTTGAGCTTGAGGCGAATCTGAAGGGTAACTCGAAGTCCAGAGGGCCATCTCATATCTTTGTCTGAGACGCATAAAAATAAAGAAGCCAGAGTGATAAGACCGAAAGCCTCACTGTCATGACTCCGTACGGATGCGAGAAGTGAAGCTGCGAATTCTGAAGCCCTGATGAAGCCTGAGGGTCGGCAGCCTTACGACTACGAGCAGGCATCCCTAGATCCAATGGGAAACCATATACGACGGCGTTGGGGATGATGACGGGGATTGACGGAATGGTTTATTTGGCTACTTCGGCCCGGGAAAGATCCGATTGGTCGTTAGGCGCCCAACAAGCTCAGGTTTCACACTAGATTTTGCAACGGGCTCCCGCCGCGCGGGATTGATATTACAGTTTTCAACCGGTCAATGGGACACTTTAATCGAATGGCTGATTTGAGAGCTTTTTGAAGTTCTTTTGGAATTCCTAGTCAACCAAAACCTTCATTCATGCATTGTACGTCTCTATGCAAGGGGTTTTAATTTTTGAGATTCAACTGTCGGGCTAACCAGAGCAAACTTCTGCCACCACTCAATGGGACAGTCACGAAAGCGTGATGATGGTCACAGCCATCAGTCAAAATGAGTGTCTGTTCTTCGCAATAACGGTCCAGAATCCATTCGGCGTGGTCATACAAGAAATCAATGCATTTCTGTTGTGTTTTCGCGTGTCCGAGCACTGAAGGCGACGAATCTTCGTTTATGGTGACTTCCTATTTGGGACAAAATTCTCGGCAAAGCAAAAACCGTTTCCTCTTCACGCAATATGGGTCGGAATACACTCATATTGGCTAGGCATGCTTAAATGCACTATACAACGGGTCCTATGTCTTTACTGTACCTGAAACGGATCATTTAAGTGTTGTCTTGTTTTGTGTTCCGTCAAGATGATTTTGCCGAGGCCTGATACATTGATATGCAGTCATGCAAATTAGATGGAACATCGAAGGATACCCACAAGAGTAAGCATAATTTATTGCGAGGCAATCCTGTCAGAACTACGAGCTCAACGGGGCAAATTGTCCGACTGTCCCAGTGAGTGGTGGTGTCCCATTGACCGGTTGAAAACTGTACTAGGATGCATATGAGACGGGATGCATATGCCAATCAAGAGATCCCGACGATGATTCGATTCAAGCTTTGGGTGGATTGGAACGGCGAGAGAACGAGAGAGGCGATGGATTTGTCGCCGTGCAGAATGAATTTGCCTGTGCCACGCCGGCCGATACAAGAAGTGGATTCTTGAACGCCTCCCCCGGACAGCAAGAGGGAAAAGAGAAGAAGAAGACATGCACACAGGCACCTTTCTCGCGGCTCTGTTCATGGGGAAGTGCTGGCCGCAGTGATAGATGGCGGGGTATCGCACTCCAAATGGCGGCGGGCGCATTGATTGTGAGTGAGTTTAGTACAGTGAGAGCACCGAGCAATGCAAAAGCCTGGAGCAACTCCGCTCCATCTCCCTCAGACACGAGCTCTTGTGCGTACTGAAGCAACACGCGAGAGGCTGCTTCTCTGTCCGTCCACCGACCTTGGCACGAGTAAATTTGAGGCGCGACCGTGCCGGGGTGATCGTGCGCGAGAGCTGAGCGATGCGCCGAGAGCTTCAAGGCTACTAGACCAAGTAGAGAGCGTCGTGTGCGGCCAGATGTGCGGTCGTGTGGACGTTAGGTCAACGTGAGCTGAAGCGCTGATGGGTGATGATGATCTGGGTGGAATCAATTGAGTTGAGCATCGCGGAAGATAGCGAGGATCCATGGGAGGAGGACGAGTTGGCGCTGAGTTGTAGGTCGGGTCAGCTGCACGAGCATAACAATGAGCCTGCGCCTCGCGATCAATGTGGAACAAAAGTCACCACATTGAAATCCAGAAGGAACACAGCATCCAGCATAGAAAGAATACACATCAAGTCAATATTTTTCAGGTCAATGGTCCCAATAGATATGCTAGGTACAATATCCCTGGCTCAATGTGAGCTGGTCGACGCTTGCGCGCACGTGCAAGCGGTGACCGAGGGAATTTTTGAGCCGTTTTCAAGTCCCTCGGAATATGCCCCTGAGTATATTATCCACGATGGAAGTAAAAACAGGTCTACCAGGGGTGCCCGAAGGGCCTTTGTATGGAAGAGCGTGAGAGAGTCTGAGAGAAGTGATGGAACCAAATATCTGTCAACAACGCGTACTTAACACGTGCTTACTGTACACGACATCCATCTCAGAGGTTCCTGATTCATTAAGATCGGTGGCATTTTTATTTTCCGCATGCTGGGAAGCTGCTATAGAAGAATCCAATCCCTCTTTTAGGCTGCCAGAAATATAATTCCTAGTGAGTATTGACCAAGTATTGACTGTATGTGAGAGTCAGCATTTTTGGGTCTTCCTTAGAGGCCCGATAGATTGGAGAGGAATACGCGCGCGGCGGAACTGTGAATAATTTAGTAGTCATACTTTAACAGATGAAGCATTTCGTTCATTATGTAAATGTGAGACTTGCTGCTCCAATCCCCTTCAAATGGACTTGAAAACTAACGCACATTGTGGGCAGTACTTTATGTAGCATCCATCCCTCCACACCCGTGGACTAGGACAACTTGATCCAAGTCAATCAGAGTCGCACTGTATCGCAGATGAGTTCCGACTAATCCTTGGAAGCAAAATGATATACAGCAATCATTAGCACACCCAGCGATACCATTTCTACACCCGATGTTGTCCGGAAATGCTGTACAGCAAGTTGTGCAAAACTTTAGGAAGCCTGTAGGCACCGTCCCTTAAAGATGTAGAATTTGCTCAGGAAGGGAGTTTGCAAGCAAGAGGTAATTGCGAGGCAAACCAGTGAGGTAGCTACCACAAGTAGTCTAGCTTTTTATACATAGGCGAATATCCAATAGATAAGAATAGTATCACATGTAAGTAGAGAACTGAATAAAATAATGTGGAGGTATAGCAACAGATTGCAAAGCACATGGACCGATAACGATTGTCATGGTGAACCACATGTGAACCGCATGGTCAAGCTTGGATCTCCAACAAAAGATATGTGCGCGCGATGGGAATCAAAAAAGACGAACTGAGGGGCTATTGGGGCCGAAGATGCATTGAGCGGAAACTGCTCCCTGCATGAGCGCGATGGTGATGAACATGAATGCGATGCGCATTTTACGGTCATAGGAAAACTGACGATTTCTTCTCGGGAACCCTTTTATATACACGCCAGTGTGCGAGCTCTTCGGACGAAAGTACTTGCTGTAGACACGATTAATTTACCGACTTCAACTGCTCGCATCGGTCAGTGGACGGGGTAGGATAATGACCGACATTAAATTAATTGACACAAGAAGATGAACTGAATTTATTAGAGAGCTTGTGCCAAAGCGGCATGCGGCTTTTTTTTTTCTTCCTCTGAAGGCCATTACGACTGTGTAATAGCATTGGGGTATTGGAATTTGAGAATTTTTAAAAAGCTGCATGCCGCTTTTGCACAATGCACAAAAGCGGCATGCTGCTTGGCACAAGCTCTCTATTATAGCTCAAGCGACGTTACCGCTCTACTTACACTGTGCTGAGTTTGATAAACAGGCAACTGCCATTTTTTTTTACCGCTGACAGGGTCCGTGGAGACTGCACTTCTGCGAGAAGAATGTTTACGAACTACTTTTCCTACATGCTCCGGCCCTTCTGATCGGTGAGTGTGACCAAACCGGGCTACATTTCTTGAACCCTCTTGTTTTGATTTCAACTCTCGCTGATCAGAGTCCTCAGGCTGTCCTGCAAGAACCAAAAGCCGACAGTTGAATTACTACGACATGACGCCTACAAGATGATGGACGCGGCGATGTCGACTGTTGCATTCTTCCCGCAGGAAAATGTCTATGACCCTGTCGCAATACGAAGATCAACTCGTTCAAAAGCCCGGCATACTTCGGCTCTGCATTAGATGTCGAAGTTACAACCACCCGTCACTTGTCATTTCTTTTCACTTCGGTGTAATCAAAGTTGAACACCAACCCGGATTCTGATATAGATCTGAACCCTATTTACTTATGAGTTCCGCAACAATCACTGAATACTGGAAAGTTGCAGCACATTTTTACCCCTGCCGCGTAAAGCTGGTCGGTCAAGCGAGGTCCGGATTATGACCAACTGCGGTCTTACATCGCCAGCGGCGCGCCTCCCGCGGTTCTAGATCGAGAATTAATTGCAGGCGGTCGTCGGCATACTTGGTTAAAATCGCTTCCAAATTTGCATGCCCCGGTCCGAACTCAGGTGGCGGTTGCTGCCACATATCCTTTGCTCTGACCCCACATCATATTCGCTTTCTTCCGCGCACGTTCCTAAGTCTTATTCGACGCTGAGTATAATGCGCGGAATCAAAAGCTGGAGCGCATAAACCACTCTGGAGGAGCATTTGAATGGATGTGAAGGCGTAGTAGTCATTGAATTTATCTCTGTGGCGATGTCCTATGCCTGCTATATTCTCAAAATGCACAATTCTTGGTAGAATTTGTGCGCGTCGGTCCGAGTACCGGTGGCGGTGCCTATGACACTGCCACTGCATATCAACTTGCTCTTGACCATCACTGTTCATTTCTCATGAATTCTGGCCATCATGGCGAATCTACAGAAAAATTTAAGCGCGACCCCGGGACCTTGCCATCGCACGCAAACCCGTCATTGACGCTCTGAAATCCACTGTTTATCCGGCTCTCACTCTACCTCCCGAAATTACCGCCGAGATTTTCAAGGAATGCGTCGATCAAGTAACGATTAGAGATGTAGCTTCAGTTCCGGAGCCCTCCTTTAGGCCAGCGTCTGCACTTAAGGCATGGCGTTACATTGCTCTGACCCCTCTGACCATATGGTCCGATATCGAAATGTCTCGCTCTTGCGACAGCATTTCGAGAATAGAAAAACTCCTGCTGTGTGGTGGCTTCCACGCGTAGGAGGTCATCCGCTTAAAGTTGACAAGACGGACCTTCGCTTCGCTCCGGTACGCGAGACGAACTTCAGAAATGAAATTTTTTATTGCGTGCATACATCGTGTACAGAATATCACCGGAGAAAATCAAGAGGTGGATCAACGTACCTGTCGAGCCATTGGATCCTTCTTTGGCATTAACCAGAGTGAAATCTTCCCCCAACTCTACTGGAAAGTCCATTTCATCGGCGTAAGAACGAGTGTTACAAACTGCTCTCTGCACTCGAATGGCCATGGATTCGGATGAATATGATGTATTATCCGTAAACCAAGTATTCGTCCTGAACTCGGTTCTGAGGAGTCAGCATAAGCCCAAGCATCTGTGCGACGGTGTGAGAACCGTATTTGATTCATGGATAGGCGGGAGTGACAGGCTAAAGTGCGAATTTCAGGAATTATTTGCAGGTTCATCCTGGGAATTGCGCGCCGTGCCCAAGCACAGATTTAAGCGAGGCAACAGAAGACCATTAGATCAGGCCGAGGTCAAGGGGAACGTCTTCTAACCAGAGAATTGCGGAGCGCCCGAGCAAAGACCCCAACTAGGCAACCAAAGAACATTGAATCTGGCCGGGGTTGGGAGAAAGCAGCGAATTAATCAGGCAACAGAACACAGATGTACAAAGCTAAAAGCAAAAGCAGGGTAGAAGAAAGGAAGGCGCAAAACTCTGTCTCTTTATACACGCACAGGCCATACGTGGCCGCAGTGCGACAAAGATCTGTCTTGCTACGGCGCAATGGGGATTTGAACACAAATAAGGCATTTTCTGAAGAGTAGCAATTCACGGGACTTACCTTCGGACCTTGAACGTCCAAAACGGTCAAGTTGTCGACAGCTCGCAATCATTCCACGGGCCCGCAGAATCGGAAAATGTTGCCTGAAGGAGAATAAGTTCACGGCATTTTTGCTTGGCTTAATTACAGCAAGGATAAGGCAGGATAATAATATTATACTCCGCTAGGTCCCCTTTCGGAACGTGCGGAGTTGTAGTGCATAGTACATTGGCCTAAATATGTACTACCACTACGCCGCAGCGCACACACCCTCGACGAGCTCACCGCTTTTAAGGCTGTTGATCTCGGGCACGTACGAAGCAGCGGGGTGTACTCAGAACAGAAAGATTAGGTTGAAAAAACCTCGTGTCAGGTGGAATGGAGAGGCGAATTCCGTTATAAAAAATGGATCAAAAATGCGCATAGTGCGTAACCATTGAAATGACTCGGAGCTGCGCTGTCCCGTCCGCGGCGAAGCCTACGCAGTGCGTAATTTTGCCAATTGAGATCGCTGCGCCCGCAAATGGGGCAAGAACTCTCTTGAGAACACTGGAATTTGAGGACGAGAGGAGAAGAAACATAATGAAGGTAAATCTGCATGGGGAAATTGCACCGAGCGAGCATTTGCTTAAAGAACGGTTAATATGGCGGCAAATTTAATCGCATTTTCGCCGCACTTGCCCCGTACTCCATGCAATGGCATACCTTCTCCTTTGTCACGGAAATTCCGATTCTGCTCCCCATCGATGACATCAAGGACGCATTACACTTTGCGAGACCTGCAAGTCGTCATTTACCAGGTCTGGCAAAATGTCGATCTGACACCGATCACTGCGTTTTGCGCCTAATTTGCGCGAAGTAAACTCATGACAGTTTCCCCTCACCCACCGCCGATATTGATCTCGCTCCCATGGCGGCAGTTAACACATCTCCATTGCCGGGGGCAAGTTATCGCCCAATGCACGACACTGCTTGCCCTTACTCCCCATCTCGAGACATTCTCTGTTGATGTTAAAGGCCGCCAACGTCAATTCAACTCGATCACCTTCACACACTCGAGTTGCTCGACCGTACCAGCCGGCATCTGTTAGACTGCCTGACGCTTCCGTCGCTCAAACGCCTTGAACTGGAGGATCTCAATGTACATCAACTTTCCAAACTACTTTCTTTCCTCTCCCAGTCCGGCAGCTCTTTGCGTTCAATAGTCTCTCGTCGCACGGCGGTTTGGTTGAATACGGAGGCCGCTTTGCGGACTACCCAAAAATTCAGTGACCGTGAACCAAGCATGACGGATTTCGTTCGTGCTTGGGACAAATTCTTCTCGCACATTCGCACCGAACCAAGTTTCCTACCAAATCTGCAGATGCTCTCTGTTGAAGCCCCAAGGCCTGATTTTCTTTCTCAGGCATTGTGTAATGAGATAGTTGACATGCTCGTAGAACAATGGCATGGACGTAGCCCTGGGTCTACACGACTGGAGTCTTTCCAGTTTGTTTACGATTCGCCCTACGATACGTCTGCACATCTGTTCAACACTCCTGACGCGGAACGTCGTGCACAGAAGGTCCGGACTCTGACTGCCGAGGGTTGCAAAATCCACACCCAAAGTCTTGGTTCAAGCGGGGTGAGACGACTTGATACTCTTCCTGGTCGATCTGGGACTGACTGAATTTAGAAGAGCGATCGTAACCCGTCGTATACTTTGGACAGTCTCTACGAACCATCTTTCCCAACGTCATTACGACATTACTGGCACATAACATAACAAAATAAATATTTAAATAAATTATATAAATAAAAATTATATTAAATCCCGCAACGTTTCTCCTGTTGTCGCCGTCGCTGCCCAGTTTTTTGTGTTTGCCTCCTGGCTCCACACCAGTTCCTCTCTATCCAATCCCACCCTCTCGCGCGTCAACCAACAGAATCTTTGGGCTGCAATCATGTATATGTTGTCACATTCCCACTGAATCTGGAATGATCACTGCATTGAAATCCAGAAGGAACACAACATCCAGCATAGAGAGAATACACATCAAGTACAATATTTTTCAGCTCAATGGTCCCAATAGATATGCTAGGTACAATATCCCTGGCTCAATGTGAGCTGGTCGACGCTTGCGCGCACGCGCACTGAGCGGTGACCGAGAGAATCTTTGAGCCGTTTTCAAGTTCCTCGGAATATGCCCCTGAGTATATTATCCACGATGGAAGCAAAAACAGGTCTGAGAAGAGGTACCAGGGGTGCCCGGAGGGCCTTTGTATAAACAAAGGCTACAACAATATGGTGCTCGTACGTCGCATATTGTATGTAGGCCTACCAGGATCTACAGTTCTACGCGTCATGGTGCGTACGCACTGGTACAGGACGAGACGATCTGCAGTGCGACGTGTAACACTTACGGTAATAGTGAGTGCACACTACTGTAGCGTTTCGACCAAAGGTTCACTATTTTCAGAATTTTCACTCACCGAGATGACCGAAACAAATTCTTTTGAATTATTATGTGTTTTAAACACATAAAAAAAACTGGGGGTCTCCGTCACCGTCACCTTTGGCCGAAACACCACAGTAGTACAACATACAATACAATTGCCCATGCAGGGACAGTCATTACTCCAGAGGAATTTCGAACAGATGGCAGATCGCTCGGGAATAAAATAAAGTGTCTTGAATGTACTATGCCCGCCGGGTATTCTATTGGGAGTGTGCTAAATGAAGGAAATGGGGATGGTTCAAAACCAACCAAAAAGAAGGGTAATCCCTATTCAAGTTCGTGGTCTGGCGCCTTTCATGCGACTCTGAAGTATTCCTGACACTGATCTTACATCGAAATCATGAAAGCAAATATCCAGACGCCAAGCATGTTTTCTCGGAGGTAGCTCGTAGGTATGTTCGGTCGTCAACCTCGTGATTATGCAAGCCATAATCTTGGCTAAGGAATCCCAGCCCCCCACTACGAGTCCTCGTTGCGTCAATTCAGACATTCTCCGCGTACGCACTACAGTATCACGAGTCCCAACCCCACGAAAATAGAACCGAGCATGCCTGCACTCGAGGTGAGACGGCTGCAGCCATTCTTCTCCAAATCCGCGCAACCCGCTTCAAGATCTGTCCACACCGAGTCAGAGAATCATGTATGGACCCAGAGGGTTACGCACTACTGAGAACGTCCTGGATCGTGGCTTTGTCGGACCCAATAAGCACCCCCGCTTCACAGCTGTAGCATGCTTCGACTTGACCTCGCACGCCACTGGCACAAACCACAGTCGGGTCGTCGATCGACTGGTCCTGCTCGAACGGTCAGCGATATTAGAAGAAGCTGATCTCGCTGCCGCGGCGCTTACTGCAAACACTGGCACCAAAGGGTTACATGCAGCTTCGCATCCAGGAGGTATGGGGCCGATTCCTGTGTCCTGGCCTTGTCGGTTGAAGAGCAGTGAGGTCCCAAGAGTAGTAGGACTCGGACGTGCCACAGCTGCAGAAGGAAACGGTAAGAATCAGCAGATAGTTCCTCAGTGTAACGCACCTGAGGGCGAGGCAAGCAGCAGCGAGAATAAAAGGATCACAACTGTAAGCATTGTCGGAAAAAATGTTGTGTCAGGCGCTGCCTGCTAGAAGTAAAATAGAGGTGAAAGGGAAGAAGGGAGGTGCAATGCAGATAATACTGGGCAAGGACTTTCAACTTATAAGACACAATTTCGTAATTCCGTCCTATCAAAATACGTCGCTAATACTGTACTTGTCAAGATCGGGAGTTGCGAGCGCGCAACAACGCGGTACACGGGTCCAATATACAATACCCTCAATGCGGTGCGGGAATCATCACTCGCGAAGACATAAAGAGACTTCCGAACAGTCGAAGTGAACCAGATGAGGCGATGGCGGATCGGCCCGGGAATCGCTACGTACAAGAGCGCGGGGGAGCGCTTGGCATCCCGCCACTTCGGTTGAAAGGGCTTGGCATTGGCACCGAATTAGTGCTTTAACGCGTGATGGACCGCATAAAAAGTCCAAGGCCAGATCGGCTCGGTAATCGCTATACACAAGAGCGCGGTGGGCCCCAACACTTCGTTTAAAAGACCCTGGTCTTGTCACCGACTTAGCGCCTTAACAGATGGCGGGCCGCATAAAAAGTCTGAGGCTGGTTTACTATTACGCCCAATGGGTCTGGAATTCGAAATAATCAGTTTACCACGTAGCTAAACTACTCTCCATCATCTGCGAACCCAGCGAGTGGAAAGTCCTACCAAGCTCCCTCGATTAATCATACATATATATATATATATAATCGCCCATATCCGCTGAGCGAGTCACGTCACCCTCTCCGCAAGTATGCAGCTCAATATCGAGATTAGGATCGCACCGCCAACCACTATACCAAAGATCTCGATCCTGCCAGCGAGGGATTGAATAATTTCGCTTACCAAAATGGCCCACGAACCGTCCTGTTAAGCCTGCGTCAGATTAGAGATAGGTAGTAGCACGATTGGATGTCTCGACCTTTTGCGCACCCGGCTGCCCGGTCAATGCTGACCAAGTCAGGATAGTTGTACTTCACCCGCTTTGGCAACATTGCTTTCCAGCGCACTTGCAATTGTAACAAAAATGTGTGTATAGCGGGAGGATTCCAAACCCTGAAATGTATAGTTTCTAGATCAAAACCAGGTACCAAGGGTATCCGGAGGGCCTTAGTATTCTCCTTGCCGATCGATCTGAACTCGAAGGGAGCCACGCGGAATAATAACTCGGAAATTTTGAACAACCGAAATAAACTGGGAGATAACCTGCAGTGAAGTAAGTACTATTGGTGATGTTGTCGTTCGGTGCGGGATGTAACTTGCGGGAAAGAAATGGGAGTGGGGAGAGGACCCCGGAGAGAAGGGGCGGCAGCGAAGCATAGGTATTGCAGTCGTATGTGCGATATATTTGGAGCGACGCAGCGAGGACATTGAACATGAGCATGGAAGGAAACTGCAGCAGGACTACGGATATGGGTTCCCTGGCGCGGACCAAATCAGTTGTCTTGTAAATTATGCATCTCCAATTCTGGAGGGAGGTTCTCAGTCAGTAAATCATGGCGAAAGGATGATGGGCTCACGTTAGGCCTCGCAGGCTCGCCTTGCGGCAATGGAAGATTCTGCAACGCTCCAAAAGTCCTCACCGGCTATCCCGCTCAGCCAGTGTTCGTAAAAATCTCTCTCCAGTTGTAATCCAACAACACGAATATCTGTTGCCGGTGATCGGATGTTCACTACCTCTGGACCCGACCGGAAAAATACGATGCACTGCAGGCGAGCGTCAGCACAGAGTGCCCTGAGCAATGCAGTGTTGGGAAATGCCCCATGAAATGCGACGTATGTAAGATGAGGGATGATCCCAAGGGGGCCATTAAATCACGAGTGTTGGAATTATACGTCCTCAGCAGTTCGAGATGCGTGACTTTGTGCAGAAGGGTGTTGGGGGCATCGCGAAGTGCCTCAGCACCGATACACAGGCGCCGTACATCCCGTAGTGCTGCCAGAGAAGGCATAAACCTCGGCCGGCTCGACAATACGAACAGATTCGTCACGCCATTGCAGGTCGTGAGTATAGTTGCCAAACTAGATGAGTGGGAAGAACCGTCGAGAAACAGATGTCTCGCGGATTCTTGCAGACACGCGGGTGTTGTGTTCTGGATTACTCGGTGAAGTATTTCGGCTGTTAAAGTAGGAAAGCCCAGAATTTGGTGTAGGGAACTGAGCCTGGGACGAAGGAGAATGACACGGTACAGGAGAGGTTCAACCCTAAGAGGGAAGCTCTTCAATCAGGAGATATCTGACCTCGTCCTACATATCAGGACTTGACTCCCCAGGCTATTAGCATGAGCTTCGGGATGGTGGTCGGTCGTGAGACTCGTAATCGTGAAAATATTGCGTTCCAATTCAGGGGGAAGCCTTGGTGAAAGGAGTCCGGTGGGATCCATGATGAGTGGGTCTCTGGCCTTGCCCTAGCACCGACGCGATGGATTCGTAGATGATTTGGCAGTTGAGAGTAAGAAAGAGTCCCTGGATGCAATGGTCCAATGCGTAGAAGCATGGTATGTAGCCGATCACCAACGCATGGCGGCATTCTTCGCCACGCGTGATGTGTGTTGAGTTGCAGCGGGAGGTCACAATCCAGTCGTGAAAAACAGAACCCACATGTAAAACACGGAGAAATTGGCCCCTCGCTGGGCTGGGAGCCGCCGCCGCGTTCTGTCCGCGATCAGGTTTTTGCTCTTTCAACGCGTGGATGACTTGAAATTTGAGTTGGGATCCTGTTCGATTCAGGATTGAATTGTTGGTTTGTTCTTGAGTAGCCTGTGCTTTTTTCCCAGTTGGAGTTCCGATTACAGTTGTATGTTTATATGAGAGGGTACGCACGAGGGCCAGACTTCGCTGACGTGTTTTGAAAGACCTTGAATTTCGGCGAAATCATAAATACAAGACCCATTCGTTTGTACAATACCCTCCCTCTCTGCATTTTCAGACCTTGAATTTCGACGAAATCATAGATACAAGACCGATTCTTTTGTAAAATACCCTCCTCTCCGGATTCTTGTTCTTTGTCTCAAGCGCTGTACCTGATTGAATCGATGGACGAAACAAACATGTTAACTCTTGGCATGATGGCGGCCGAGCGGGGAACAGTGTGTTGAGTTCAGAAACCAGTGATCGCTATTGACGGAATATAAGCGTTTAAATCTGGCATTTAAGGAACAAACGTTACCGCCATCTATTATGTCTCTATCTTCGAGCGGGATGCCATGCCAGCAAGTCGCTTCGGGCTTCCATCTGTAAACCACGATGAGCCTCGTTAAACCTCGCGGGTTCCCAACCATTAACGTGTTTAACCATTCTTTAACCGTTTAACCCCACCCACTCCTGCTCCCCCTTCCCGCATAATCTGTCTGCCACTATATAATCGATGGAACGGAGGTTAAGGTGACAGTCGAAGTAAATTTAAATAGTACAAATACATATATTTCACGAACTATACAACATGTACATCTTTCAGCCCTGGTTTAACCGTTTAACCGGCTGTTCAACAAAGACTTCACCTAAGAAAAAGCATCGACTGCACTGTTGGTTTAACTGGTTAAATCAAACTGTTCAACCATTTGGTTAAACCGACTGTTAAACCGTTTGGTTAACCCGATTGTTAAACTTTAGTGGCGTCTCCTTTAGGTACAACGAGAAATGCTCGAAATTGTGGAGAAGCAGACATACCCATTCTTCCGGGGGAAATTTGGTTCATATGAATCACTGGCTGCAAGAACAACGATCAGCTCAGTTGCGTGGAGTACAAGATGCAGACCTTGGTTTGGACTTTGAAATCTTCCCAGCCTCGGTTATTGTAAACGATTCAGTTAAACAGTTCAGTTAAACGGGGAGTTGGGTTGCTTCTGTCACTAATATGTCACTAATACACCTCCCCAGCACAGGGGTCAACCTGTTAAACCTGTTAAACACGTTAATGGTTAGAGACGCACCACGTTTAACGGACCTCATCGGGTAGTTGTCCATCTGGGGCTAACCGGCGGCCCGACAATCTTCACTTTGGAAGGCAGCATGGTTTGGCTGAATTCCGTCGTGTCGAAGGTGGGGTGCCGAATCAAGAATACCTCGACGCTCAAGAGCGGAGGGACTTTGTGCGGGGGATTCTGACAGCGGGACTCGATGAGCGTCTTGAGGAAGAGATGCGTGTCAGGGCCAGTGTCAACGTCCCAATTGATTAGCCCGAGATGGTGGAGTTTGGGGCACAGGGGCGGGCCAGGCGACGACGCAGATGCTACTAATTCAGTCAGGAAAGGTATCAGATTAGATGTGTCTACCAAGTCCAGCGATAAGCGGTCTAAATCAAGCCTTTCGAGGTCAGGCAGGCGCCGGAGACAACGCAAGAGGGCATTCAGGTCCTGCAAGACGTCTCGGATGCAGAGCTCCTGGAGAGCGCATGAGGAGCGCACAAGCAGCTTTTCTAAGATAAGCATGGTGTCCAGGAGAGTAGGAGTGGCCATGCCAGGGTTATTGTCATCAAACATGGACACGCCGCCAATAGTGAGGCTCTGAAGTGCGGGCAGTGTGAGGTGGTCCAGAATGCTCGCCATATTGAGTGGTATATTGCTCAACACTAGGGCATCAACAGAAAGTGTGTGCAGATGCGAGAGCGTAATCTGCCGCAAAACAGATTTGGATGGTGCATTGTGAACGACATCGGAATGTGTAGGAAGAGATAACCGACAGGTCTGCAAGTTTACGCATTGGGCGAGGAGGTCCATGGTCTGCGAGGGGCCGAGGTTGAAGAACGACATCTGGGATCCTAGGCGTAAGCTGGTAATGCGATCCCAAGAGCACACAGGAATATTCATGTGGCTATTGGAATAATCAAGTGCAATGTTGCGCAGATTTGGTGGGATGCGAAAAAATCGCAGGGAATCGGGATCAGGTTCTTCCACCCATCTGTGATCTGAAATTTCCAGAACTTCCAGAAGTGGGACATCCTCTGGGCACAGACTCCAGAGGCCGGGGAGCTGTTCGTGGGTTACCTGGGTAAGTTTGAGTGCTTTCCAGCGATGGCTATGCGGCATGATGACGTCCATGAAAGGCTGTAGTTTCTCCTGGAAGCGGGATGGAAAGAAGAGCGAGATTGACAGTGGACAATGCCCAGCACGGTGGAGCCAAGTCTGCAGCGACTGGCATCGCTCCAACGTAGCGGGGTTGACATAATCATTGTCTACAGTCATCCCGGGAAAGAAAGGCTCGACAACATTTACCGCGACGTGGACAGAAGACCACAGCGCAGCGGTGGATAGCGATACCGACCGCCAGGCAGTGCACACACGACCGAAGAGGAGCGGTGCCTGGGAAGTGTGCATCACGGCATAATGGCGGGTGGGCAGACAACGGATAAAGATTTCCTGAAGGAGTTCTGGCAACAGCGCCCTCATTGGGGCAATGAGTGCTCTGTATGGTTCGATGACTTCGGCAAGAGAGTCGTACTCTCTGCGCAAAATCGTGAGCCGTGCACGATGAGTCTCGATGGCCATCGAAATCTTCGAGAGATTTTGGGCGCCTTGCGCACAAAACTCCTTGATTAGATCCCGTTCGCTCTCAGAGGGGACGTAGTTCGTTTGAAGGTGGCCTTTAAATTGAGCCACAGAGGAGGTATCTAAAATCGGACGTTCTTCAGGCATCTCGATATTAAGGAGGCTCAAAATTGCCGAGTGCGGGTCCATTCCGCCTTCTTTTAGACCTTCCAATGTAGCACGGAGCTGATTTCGATTTTGAGCTGGGGCAATGAGCAGTTGAAATCAAACTCACAATATCCCAGCTCTCATACCAGTTTTTTGATGGTCCATCGGAGACGGTTCCTGCGGACGATCTATTACACATTGAGTACTCGGCTGGTCAGCAAAGAGTAAGGAGACGTCACCGTGAATGGAGGACAGAATCAGGGTCCAAGAACGTAGGCATGTCTTCAGAAGATTGCTCATGGAGAGACATTGGAATGCGACGAGAGTAAAGGAATTCGAGTTACAGCTCGTGGCGCGCACACAGAAAGAGGTCAAAGACAAGAATCGGAAGATCAAAAACATCTAGGCCGTGACTGATGTGACAACTTGACCAAATGGGACTAACTTCGGCCATTGAGGTGGCCAATACTTGGTGTGCCCAAATCCGCAGTCTATGTCTGTGAATATTCTATTTAACATCCTCTCTCATATTAAAACCCCGAAAATCAAAGTTTATTGAACATATTGTAACAGCCCGGAAGCCAAACCATGGACTAAACTGAATCTCAGTGTTGCAGTTAAAGGTTAAAGCTTTAACATATTAAGGCCTTAAGTTGAGAGTAAGGGTAGCCCTAACAACAGGCCGAAAACATGTTAAGGCTTTTTTAAGTTTTAATGTGTCGGACCACTGGACGTGAACACTGAAGGACTGAGCGTCGATCTGCCAAACTTTTTTTCAATCTGCTCACCATCAACAAATGGCACCGACGGGGCTCATTTTCACCAGAGGGACCCCAAGCTAAACAGGGTGCATTTTAGATGCTAAATTATGGCAACCCACTGGCTCTTCATCGGCTTGCGGCGCCCCAAGCGCGAGCCCATTGATGTTGACGACGATTGCAGCCGAGTGCAGTGACGAGGAACTCGAGCCGGGGTTCTGGAGGGTTCCGGTGACAACTTTGAAGAGTAAATAATATATTACCGTTTTGGGAATTAACCCTTAGTTTGATCCTTAAAAACACACCCTTAATTAACCCTTAACAACTCTCAAGGCCTTAGTTTCAGAGCTGGCCCTTATTAAGACCCTTAACTGCAACACTGAAACCGAACAGAGCCGCACTGTAATATCGCGTCGCGGCGGCTACCTCAAATAATATTAAAGGTCTTCTGCGCTGGGTCGCCTCGTTCAAGTACGGATACGAGCCGTCACTGGGACCCAACTGTTTTTTTCAGGATGGATCAAGGGATGGATCATGGTGCGCTGTGCCATCTGGATCCGGAAAGCCTTCCGAACGGCGTTAATCTGGGTTTACTGTGGTAGGGCGCGGTGTGAATATTCATACCATTCGCAACAAGATGACCGAGGATTCGCAGAACGGTAGGGTTGGAACAGCAGAGATGCCGTGGAGGGTGAAATTTGGAGAACATGTACGTCGAGAGTCCGCTGTCCAAGAGCTCCTGGTAGGCCTCGCCGGGTTGCGATATGTTTCGGAGGAAACTTCGGTATTGAAACAGTGGTAAAAAAACAAAATCATCATCCCAGACCGGGGTTGCGAAATTTTTGTGTGCTCTGAGCATACAAAAATTATGCGTACAGACACTGAAGAGAGTAATGATTCTTCTGGGTCTGGACAAGAGGTGGGAACAACACAAAATTTTGAGATTAACCTCTTTTCCGATTCTATGGTACTATCAGCGACTGCCTATCCGGCCAAACTAGGTAACCGGCCATTTGCGTAATATAAGCCAGTCCTGGGTATAATGCTCAGATTTGGTGAATTTGGGTTGGACTATGACCTATGGGGACCTCGTATGTCAAATCTGAAGGGAAGAGAAGGTAATCAAACGTTGCGGGAGTTTCGGACAAGATGCCGGAACGTGGGAGCATCATTTCTTATATCCGAGCGCGTCTTTTCGTTATTGCTCCCCCAACTCCTGGCCAATTCACAAGTGCGGGTATCCGTTTTCATCCCATGGTTCGAGGCAATGAACCAGGGCCAAAGTATTTGTGGAAAACATCCCGGTCGCCTCCGTGATTCTCCAAACAGACCTTGACCCGATTTGGAGTGGCACAAACCGGCCACCTCTATAGCGGACCAACCATGTTCGCTGGGGCCCTGGAATTTGACTCGGTCATTCAAGATACCTCATAATGTACTCTACCACATTGATTGGGTTTTTCAATGTCAGGCTTCCCGTTCACGGCGCGGTAACATTAAAAACCATTCAGTTTAACTGACGCAGACAGATGGACTTTTTTCGTGGGGTGCTTGGGATGAAGAGAACCTCATTTGCTAATAGTTACGTCCTACCACATCCCTTTAAGACATAGGAATCTTGATTTGGGCCCCAAATGCCCTGCGTCCTTTGCAGGGCACACCATTTGCTCCGCACTCGATCCCGGCCACTCTCCCTGGCAGGCAACGGTCCCCGTATGTCTTATATTTGCAGTTTGCGGGCCTTGAATAATGTATTTCAATCCAATGAATGGTTTGGGATGCACTGGGATGAATAGAGCGAGTGCCAACAAATCATTTAGTCGGGTGGCCGGTTAGGCCGTTTTTGCCATTTTGGGCATCCTCCCGCGAAAGAATTCGGCAAGCCAAGAAATGGACACATAAATAAACAGTGTAGCCCGCGGGACGCGGCAGGGCCCGCTATGTGACTTTGGCGGTAGCGGGACGCGATCCATAAAACTTCAAAAATGATTGTATTTCTTTGGGGCAAATCCCACCGAGTACGGCCAGGTTCATTATGAATTCTGGATGGGGACGAGCCTAGGAGGAAGTAAGAGGAAGCGAGTCATAACACAAATAAACAACCTGATCTGGCCTGATGAGCTGTACACCGGCACGTTCAGTGGACGCGAACGCGGCCTCCTTTGGCCCTAAAAAGGCAGCTGTGTCGTTATTATCATGTACATCGACTATACCGACAGTCCCGGCGCCCGGGGATGAACAGATACAAATGTCCCAAAAATGGCAAGTCCGCCCGCCCGGGCCGCCCCGCCATCCGCCAGCGCCCCATCGTGGAAATTAGCCGAAGCAGCGCCAGGCGGACCGCCGCGTGATGGGCGAGCGCCCGCGTGCCAGGGGTATCGAAAAAGGCAAGTGCTCTCAGCTGATGTATCGCGAGCTCTCCAAGCCTCTGATTAATCGCATTCCGGTTCTCACCAGAGGCTCGCGATGTATCAGTTTAGCCCTATGGGCTGGTTTAAAAGACATTTATACTTCTCAACCTGAAGTCAGACTCAGAGTGGTGCAATGAAATCATTTTACGAGTATAATGGGTCGTAAGCATGACAATTACTGACGGGGATTGTTCAGCCTGAGCTCCGCTGCAAGTAGGTTCTATATATATAAAGCTGCTTAGTGTCCGCATTACTCAGCCTCAATAAATTGTGGTCATAAAAGACCTGGGGGGTCAAATTAGCTGAGACTCACCCAAAATGACTGCTACGAGCCTACTGCAGCTCGAAAGAGCCCAGGCTTTCATCTCCGCGCTAAGCAACTTCGACTGCGACACCATCATCCCCATTTTATCGCCTGAATTTACACATCGGATATTTCCGCTTTCGTTGGGGGGGAACGGGAAAGCTGTACGGAACAAAGACGAGTTTCTGGATCTGCTGAGAAGCGTGGGCAGCATGATAACGAGTCTAAATGTAGGTTTTTCAAACTCTCCTGTTCCCACGAACACATTTATTGAATCTCGGTCTCTTTAGTTCCAGACCCCACTAGATATTATCCAGGCGCAGGACGTCGTTATATTTCACGTATGTCTGATCACTTTCCACCGTCCCCGAGCTCGGCTGACGCGCGCCAAAGTTGCTGGCGGACGGGAAAACCAAGAACGGCAAGAAGTACAAAAACGAATACATGTTCACGATCCGCTTTGACGGAGAGCAGATCCACGGCGTACGGGAGTTCATGGGTTCACAGTATGTCACTGCCGCACTGGCTGAGTTGGCATGATGTGCTGTGTATTCCCAAAGAAAGTGCACACGATAGCAGCTGAATAAAAGATTACATTGGATGTTAATAAGTAGATCAAATTTAGGATACAAAGGTATATCTGCACTGGTAATAAGTCAACAACAAGCAGAATGCCCGTCCTTGATGAGTACAGTAAGGTCCGTCCAGTCAACTCAAGTCAGTGCTGCCACTACTGTGCAGCTTTGATCAGATCAGCCGCCTTATCCGCGACACCGTACAATGTCGAGGATAAGTGTGCGCTGAGCTGCAAGGGTACCACACTCGCATCTACGACACGCACATTGGCCGTGTCGTAGACTTAAAGCTGTGCGTCCACCACGCCTGTGCAGGGCATAAGCGAATGAAAGGAAATAAAACTGAAGATAAAACTCGCCGCCAAGACTGCGGCGCACCATTGCAGCGGTACCGATGGGATGGGTGACAGAGGCAAATCCATTCTTGATCCGAGTTTTCCCTGCCGCCTGCCGCGTCTGAGCCGCGGGCCGCATCGTCAGGTACCTTTACAACAAAACACAGGTACGAGCACTTTTTTGTTGTAGCATCTGTTTATAAGAGACTAAGGTACCTTGCTGCCTGGCGTTGTCTCGCCAACGGATAGTGAGCTGGATATAAATCAATACAAAGAAAATAATAACGATGGATGGATGGGCTGACTTTAATGGTGGGCTCGTCAGGATACGCCTCGAAAGCCGCGCACCGGCGACTTGCACGTCAAGATCGAGCCAGACGGAGAAGTAGTTTGCGCGAATCGCAGGAGCAGTGAAAGGGTCCGCAGACTTGGATTAGAATTGAGCATAAATCCCTTTTGGAACTAGCAGGGCATAAACTTACTGTAATTTTAACATTACCCCTGCTGAAAGGAAGCAACTGCCACAAGCTGCCACATGTCAATGCCGAGATCACTGCACACCAAAAGAAAAGGCAAATTAGTGCCGAAAGCAAACAACAAACGAAAGGGACGCACTCGGGGAACCCGGAGTCATAGAAGAGCTCAACCACTATACCAAAGATCTCGATCCTGCCAGCGAGGGATTGAATAATTTCGCTTACCAAAATGACCCACGAACCGTCCTGTTAAGCCTGCGTCAGATTAGAGATAGGTAGTAGCGCGATTGGATGTCTCGACCTATTGCGCACCCGGCTGCCCGGTCGATGCTGACCAAGTCAGGATGGCTCGCCTGTCATACTCCACCCACTTTGGCGACATTGCTTTCCAGCGCACTTACAATTGTAACAAAGGTGTGCGTGTAGCGGGAGGATTCCAAACCCTGAAGTGTATAGTTTCTAGGTCAGAACCAGGTACCAAGGGTACCCGGAGGGCCTTAGTAATCTTCTTGCAGATCGATCTGAAATCGAAGGGAGCCACGCGGAATAATAACTCGGAAATTTTGAACAACCGAAATGAACTGGGAGACAACCTGCCGTGAAATAAGTACTATTGGTGATGTTGTCGTTCGGTGCGGGATGTAACTTGCGGTAAAGAAATGGGAGTGTGGAGAGGACCCTGAAGAGAAGGGGCGGCAGCGAAGCATAGGTATTGCAGTCGTATGTGCGATATATTTGGAGCGACGCAGCGAGGACATCGAACATGAGCATGGAAGGAAACTGCAGCAGGACTACGGATATGGGTTCCCTGGCGCGTACCAAATCAGTTGTCTTGTAAATCATGCATCTCCAATTCTGGAGGGAGGTTCTCAATCAGTAAATCATGGCGAAAGGATGATGGGCTCACGTTCGGCCTCGCAGGCTCGCCTTGCGGCAATGGAAGATTCTGCAACGCTCCAAAAGTCCTCACCGGCTATCCCGCTCAGCCAGTGTTCGTAAAAATCTCTCTCCACTTGTAATCCAACAACACGAATATCTGTTGGCAGTGATAGGATGTTCACTACCTCTGGAGCCGACCGGAAAAATACGATGCACTGCAGGCGAGCGTCAGCACAGAGTGCCCTGAGCAATACAGTGTTGGGAAGTGCCCCGTGAAATGCGACGTGTGTAAGATGAGGGATGATCCCAAGGGGGGCCATTAAATCACGAGTGTTGGAATTATACGTCCTCAGCAGTTCGAGATGCGTGACTTTGTGCAGAAGGGTGTTGGGGGCATCGCGAAGTGCCTCAGCACCGATACACAGGCGCCGTAAATCCCGTAGTGCTGCCAGAGAAGGCATAAACCTCGGCCGACTCGACAATACGAACAAATTCGTCACGCCATTGCAGGTCGTGAGTACAGTTGCCAAACTAGATGAGTGGGAAGAACCGTCGAGAAACAGATGTCTCGCGGATTCTTGCAGACACGCGGGTGTTGTGTTCTGGATTACTCGGTGAAGTATTTCGGCTGTTAAAGTAGGAAAGCCCAGAATTTGGTGTAGGGAACTGAGCCTGGGACGGAGAAGAATGACACGGTACAGGAGAGGTTCAACCCTAAGAGGGAAGCTCTTCAATCATGAGATATCTGACCTGGTCCTACATACCAGGACTTGACTCTCCAGGCTATTAGCATGAGCTTCGGGATGGTGGTCGGTCGTGAGAGACTCGTAATCGTGAAAATATTGCGTTCCAATTCAGGGGGAAGCCTTGGTGAAAGGAGTCCGGTGGGATCCATGATGAGTGGGTCTCTGGCCTTGCCCTAGCACGACGCGGTGAATTCGTAGGATGACTTGGCAGTTGAGAGTAAGAAAGAGTCGTAACAATGAATCAGCCAAGTATCGTCAAACACACAGCCTTCGGTATCTTTCTTCCCGTTCAGCAACGCTTCTTGAACGCTTCCGATGGGAAGAAGTATATATTTGTGGAGTAGAACGAAGCTGAATTAAATTTGCCGAGCAGACGGAAATTGGATTCTGTCTCGAGCCGGAAGTTCATCAGCACCCGACCGCCTGACCGTAATGAAGATGAAAGCAGTATGTCTCAAAACGTGAAACTTGAAAAGTATGACAAGCTATGACAAACAGTCACACTCGCACGATTTGTGACTGGGCTTTTCGGGGCTCACGATGCCCCACGGCTTTTGCTCTGCATTCTCAGAGGTTTCTATACTCAGCGCCAATGTCGAAGCTGACCTCGGATGACGCCCTTGCCATTGCGACCGACTGGCTTACGCGGCTGCGCGCCGGTGCAGATGCAAGCAACGCAAAAACCTTTGCTGCTCAGATTATGCCGACGGGTTGGCTACGTGGTGCGTCTTAACGCATCCGTCGCAATCCAATCTGAACCCAAGCTGACTCATTCATAGACCTACTATGTTTCTCCTGGGATTTTCGCACCATCGAGGGGAGCGACAAGGTCGCAACGTTCCTCTCGGAGTCGGACCAAGCATCCGGCAGGCAGTCGCGCCTCGCTCACGCAGGTCTATACGATATCAAGCTCCAAACGACCACCACGATTGGCCCGCCCGCGCCCTTTACACCACCCAACAATCCAATTGTGCAGGGCGTCTCTGGAGCATTTTCCTTTGCCATCACATCTCCGCCCGCGGTGGGGCGCGCATTCTTTCGGCTCTTGAAGGACGTCGACGGGGTGTGGAGGGCGCACACGCTCTTTACGAATTTGCAGGACTTGAAGGGGCATGAAGAGCTTGATCCGGAAAACGGATACCCGGATAGAATCTGGGAAGAGGCGCACGCGGCGCGCATTGCCGAAACTGAGCGCGATCCGACGGTGCTCATTCGTTCGTGACATTGACTTGTTATTTGTCATTGACTCACTATTTTTTGGGACATTTGTCGTCGCCTTTAGTTGGCGCAGGCCATTCGGGTCTCATGTGCGCGGCGCGGTTTGGCGCAATGAGCATTCGTTCGCTGGTTGTCGAGAAGACTGCAAGGGTCGGAGACGTGTGGAGGCAACGGTGCATGAATTTGAGCTTTCCAGCGTGCTTTTCGGCGCTAATTGCAGCACGATGAAGCTACCCAAATCTCTGTCTGCATACTCCCTCCTACCATTCATATTGTGCGTCAATTTATTCCCAACCAATTGCACTGTGCCTGATTTCCCGTCCAAGTTCTGTATCACCCTTATCCGTGAGCGCTTCCCTTAACCCACTTATATAAAACAAATCGTATCGATAACTTCACAAGTAAAATGTTCCCGAAATTTCTGCCAAAGGAGAAGATCGCAGACTTCCTCGAAGCATACGCCATCGGGCAGGAAATTCATGTCTGGCTTTCCAGCCAAATTGTTTCGGCGCCGGTGTACGATGACTGCACTCGTCGCTGGTCCGTCGAAGTCGATCGCGCAGGCAAGCGCGTTACTGTTATGCCGCGACATATTCTAGTAGCGACAGGCAGCACGGGCGAGCCGCGCATCCCGCGATGGCTCGGGATGGAGTCGTTCAAAGGCCAGATGTACCATTCCGACGAACATTGAGGCGCGGCCTCGTTCAAGGGCAAGCGGGTTGTTGTCATTGGCGCGGTATGTCTCGCGACTTCCGGTGCGTTTCTCGGAATGCTAATTTGATATGGCATACTGTAACAGTGCAACGCTGGAGCCGATATGTGCCAAGACTTCGTACTCAAGGGCGCCGCAGAAGTGCGTACTCTGTTCCATACCTCATTTTCACGAGTGCTCGAAAAATGTTTGCTTAGGTGACCATGGTCCAGCGCAGCGCAACATGCGTGTTAGCTGCCAGTACCGCAGACAAAGCCCTGTTCCGCGATGTATACCCGCCGCACTACTCGCCCGAGGACCAAGACTTCGTGATGAACTCAGTGCCGCCGGCGCTCACGCTGAAGATGGCACCGGGGATCACACAGCGCCTCAAGGCGCTCGACGAGCCGCTGCATGAGGGCCTGAAGAAAGCTGGTATGAAGCTGACGTGGGAGGTGACGCCGGGAGGAGGCGAGGTCGGGTTGTTGGGGTTTTTGTTTGAGGTGAGCATATTCGTAGAGATGTTGTTCTCAAGTTGTACTCATGTTTGCTGTTTAGCGCGTGGCGTCTGGAACTAGTCGGTTCATTCTCATCGGGTATTTCAACTGACAACAAATGTTTCAGTGATGGATATGGGCTGCGGCCAGTTAATCATAGACGGCAAAATAAAGGTCAAATTTCGCGACTCTTTCTTCATGGCGCTGGCCTTCATCTGATAAATACCTTTCCGTAGATTAAACAGGGTGTTGAAATCGAGAAATTCGAGCCAGACGCGGTATTCTTTGCCGATGGCTCCAAGATTGAAGCGGACATTGTCGTGCTCGCGTATGTAGCGCCCTGTCTACTGACATTACCCTCCTCACAGTCCCGTTCGCTGTCTCCTGCAGCACGGGTTACGACCCGATCGCCGAGAAGGCCACTTCCATCTTTAGCGACGACATCAAGAACAGAATCGGGCCGAAGATATGGGGTATGGACGAGGAGGGCGAGATGACGCGCGTATATAGGCCCACGGGTGTGCCGAAGCTGTGGTTTGCGCTTGGCGGTTTCCAGCAGTTGCGCTTCTTCAGCAAGCATCTGGTTCGTATGGATCCTGTCTGTTTATGGTCAGTCGCAGTGACGTTGATTATCGGTTCATGAAGGCGCTTCAGATTCTGGCGGATGAATTGGGGCTGAAGACGTGAAATGCGAAGATCGCAGAAGATTATAGCAGATAGGGCACAATTGTTTCTCTTCACTTTCATGTCACTGATTTGCCGGATCCGGCGTTGGTTATCCGGAACCAGAAAGAGGGCGCATCAAGCGCAGTTGCCGGGTCAACTATTTATACTTTGTCCGCGAGCACTTCGATTCTCTAAAAGTATTTCTGACACACTGTCACTGCATCCGCTTCGGGGTCAGAATATAGCTGTGTACCTGAAGCATGCCACGTAAAACGCGTCGAAACTCACGATATCTCAGATATCCCCTTTATATGCGCGTTATCCACGAGCCTTCGCAGCTGGATCCGGGTTTGGCACCAACGATGGTATGCTATCGCGAGTGGATGCCAAATTGGCGGATAGCGTCGGTGGGTGTACCTTCTTCCATTATCTCCCTGGTCATTAGAGTCTGTTATTGGTGTTTCTGGTCCCGCAGACCTATGATATCTGTCCTTTAAGCCACCCCCAGACGCGTCGATGATCTTTGTGTTGGCAAACTCAAACGGAAGCTGCGCATACTCGAGCGCGGGGTTGTTGCCTTGCCTATGTATGCCGCAGATGCCCAGGGATCTTCTCGGCGTCGCTATTTTGCATTCTCCGGATCTCTGAGCATCTGGCTGAACAACGGAACTGACCACCGCAGATATTCTTCATTCCTGGTGCGTTTCCATGTATATAGTGCCGCTGCGACAAAGACTGACTGCTTTTGCGGCGTTAAGTTCTAGGCTGGTCGTTTGAGGACCGTATATTTCCAGAGTGCCCGTTTGCTGCGATTTCAAAGTCTAAGTCAGTGGTGTAACCGTCGAACGTTTCCTCCGGCATCCTAATGGTGCGCATATTCCATCTTATTATAAGTCGTAGCCTGTACGCCGCCGATTCCGCACGCTGAAAGACATTGACTATTTTTCAGCAGACTCAGAAATTCCTCACCGTCGTACTCCGGTGCGTCGCTGTTTCGCTTTAATAGAGGGTTTGTGCAAAGCCATTGGAGCCATTGAATGGCTTTCAATTTTGCCCTGTGTGATTCATTCGATCCGGAGTTTTTGCGGGCTGAACAAAGGACTCCCGTGGTGTCGATTTGGTGTGTATGAAGTGGTCAAAGTGTATGAATAGTCCATCGAAAATTGGCCATCTTTGTAGCCATTAGCCATTCAATGGTGTTTGCACAAACTCGCTAATTATTAACTGACTCTGATTTGCCCTTTTATCACAGGATCCCGCGTGTCGTTCGATCTTCGATGCTGGTTTACGCGCATCTTGTATCCTGGTGCCTCCGCGTTGGCACCAATCCCTGTGATATTCTTCACCTCTGCCTACTCATCACTCATTTTCACGCACACCCTCTTCCACGATCCCTCTACAGTCACCCTGGCCAATATTACTAGCATTGATTCTGTGTGCTGTGTCTACATGCATTCCTAATACATTCCTACTAGTTTGCTGCCCCGTTTTGAGGATCAAAATGGATGGACCGTTCTTACCCTTTAAACGGGGCTGCAAACTAGTAGGAACATCGGCGCATAGCCGCCTGAGATAGCCACCAGCCTGGTACCCAAAACTCATTGGCAAACACACAGTAAATGTGCACAATAAATGGCATACTGATGAGAATACCCAGCACAATGCCTCAATATGGGTGGTGGCACGAATTCTTTCTTCAGCCTACCCGGACCATGCTTAACTCGGCGCCGTTGTTCGCTGCGACCACTGCCACCAAAGATGTTTTTCAGCTTCTGTTCTTTCGCCCACTTTTCTAAACAAGAATGCAAGATTTAATTCCCGATACTCACGCACAGTCAATAAACACAGTTGTACTGCCTACAAGAAGGATCGTGCCCGAAACACTGACAGCTTGTGAAAGAAGGGCCAGCCCACATCAAGTGGTCGCATCTTTTTCGTATGTCGGAGGTGCGTCTGCACGCACAAGGCTTGCGGCCTGCTGTGCAATTCGCTCGACGAGTTCGTCGTCGGCGAGCGGTAGGTCAACCGCAGGCGGTGGCAACATCTTTTGGACACTATTAGTTCCGCCAGCTCCAGGACTTGGGCGTCGCTGCGAGGAAGGCACAGGAGTGCGCCCCGGGTTCGAAGCAACTTTTGAAGTGATTGGGAGGACATGGTGTGAGGTTCCCTTCGCCAAACGCCGACGGCGACGGTGCACGGCAACCAAGATGGGCGCCAGGAGGATGAGGAGAGCCAGGAGCGCAAGATAGTGATAGTTGTGTACATCCTGAGGGATGATTCTGTGAAAGAAACAAATATTGTTCGGGTGTACCCTGCCAGCCTTTTGAGAGCTCACATCGCATCAACTTCCAAAACGGACCCGTACGGCCCCGAAGCCGAATTCGTGATTTTGAGGATATGAGCACCGGGGGCGAGACCAGAGGCTTCAAATTGAATAGCCTGCGGGACACCGCCGTTAGGACCACAGCAGTATCCGTCAACTGTAACTTCTTCGCCGTCAAGATTGACTAGAAAGCTGCCGTGGTCCCACCCCTGGGCACCCATAAACTTTATCGCAGAGCCTTTGAAGGAGTTACGGGACGTTCATTGGCCAGAAAAGAAGAATTACAGACCGTTAAACGCGACTGACATAGAGTCGTTAAGCTGGCGCGTCCTCATGACGGTGGATCCGTGGTATATCGAGCCATATTGGCGGCTCCAGTTTCCGGAGGAGTAGTTTATGCCGGCGTTGTTCTCCTCCCAAATGATATCATGCATGGTGTCCACTACGCGATAAATGAGACTTGGGGAAAGTGGGGGGAGGTTAGAAAGAACGGACCAATGGAGGCAGTGCAAAGACCATTGCGGAGCGCGCCGACGGTGTCAGACTAGTCATCAACAGCAACCTGACCCCTTGATCAACGATTTCCCGCCCTCACTGCACTCGCGTATGCAGAGATGGTTATCTGCAGCTGTGTGTAAGTCCGGACTACCAATATGGAATTGCAGTGCCTTGATTTCACAGGTTAGGCACAGAACGCAGACACGGAAAAGACGTCGATTGACAGCTGATTTCAAAACGATAGGCAGTTTGGAATTTCGAGCTCAGCTGGGGCTGGCAGACTGCAGCTCCACAGAGGGCTATTTTGAGTCCTCGCTGCCCTCGCGGCGGCGCCGGCGGCATCCGCCGGCGCACCTCGCACCTCGCACCTTGCATCCATTGCCACCCCGTACCCGCCCAGGAGCGGGCTGAGTCGGACGGCATGGGCAGCGGGCACCGAAGCAAGAAGCTTCAAGCGAGAGGGCCCCGGGCCTCGGGTGCGGGCGTAGAAGCACAGTCACGGTGTGGGCGGCGGCGGCGTAGGTAGCGGCGTGGGAGCGGGTGTGGACAACGAGCAGACGGGCAGCGGACAGCGGGGGCGGCGCCGAGGGCGGTATCGAAGAGGAGGACGCACGGCGGCGGAAACGCCGTGCGTGCCAAGGTGGTGGTAATGTGAAGGCAACGGATATGGTCACATGAGATAACGGTTGTTTAGATCTAGACTCGTCACCAGTCTGCCATGGTCGGACGGCATTGTCAATGACAATGACAAGAATCAAGAATAGGTCGCGTCGCGCTCAGCCTCCTCATCCTATCACGTCCTGAAATTTTCTTGATGAAAGATTCGGGTGAGGGCAGAACTTGAACCAGTCCGAATCCGCGCGCAGATGCTCTGGGACGCATGACTTCTGCCGTGCGCCAGATGAATACGTGTCATGGATATCTGGGATAGGCACATAAAGTAACTGAGGGCCACCAGAGTGTCAGTGTATCAGTGCAGGTGTTTCCTGAGCGATTAATACACGTACCAAAAAAAGCCAGGAACGAGCCGGGTGTTCAGGGTGCGCCCGATACATACAGCTGATTCGCTTCCGCGTTGAATTGAACTCATGCACGCGCAGCAGCGCGTCCTCCCTCACCGGGTGTGCTCGCGGAGCGTACAAGGCGGAAATCACGGGCGAGGCGGCGCGACGTGAGGTTCGGGCACGTGAACACTGCGGGACCTACAGCGCTCCCCTTGAAGAACGTTTACCAGGTTGAAATCCGAATATCCGCCAATGTGAAGGGACCATTGCCAGCCAGACAGGAGAGCCGACGGTGGTTCTACGACAGCATGAGGAGTAAAGCTGACATCCCATGCGAGGGTCCCGAAATCGTAGATGGGACGCATGAATGGGACTCGGACGCATAAAAATAAAGCCAGAGCGGTAAGACCGAAAGCATCGCCGTGCCACCGTCATGATTCCGTACGCATGCGAGGAGAATGCGAATTCTGGAGCCCTGGCGGTGTCCTCTTTCGCCTGAGGGTCGGCTGCCTTACGACTGCGAGCAGGCATCCCTAGATCCAATAGAAAACCGTGTTGCGGATGATGACGGGAATTGACGGAATGGTTTATTTGGCTACTTCGGGAAGATCCGAGACTTTTGACATTAGGCGCCCAACAAGCGCCCTCCGGAAAACAAATGGGTTCATTTTTTCTTTCACTCGAGTTCATGGAATTCATTGAACAAATATTTGGTACACGCCTCTAGGGCAAATTGACATCTCTGATTCGATGTTGACTCAATGTGGCACTTGCTGGCACTAGTAGTCCTGCGCAATGTACTCTTGGCAGTTCTCATGGGCTAGATGATATTAGCCATATTTTAAAGCCACCAGAAAAAGATACGCACCCGCGTGTTTCGCCTTTTCCTTGTCGACGAAGTCCAACTATATACAAAACGTCAGAATGCCATGGTAGCCACAGTTCGAGCAGATAGCACATACACCCTTGGTCTCGACCATGCGGTCGACGAAAGCACCAGAGAAGGCGGCGAAGAGCTCCTTCGCCTTTGCGTGGCTTTCGGGCTGCCCATTCTCCGCGCAGTGTTTCTCGTATGCTTTTGCCGCCTGGCAAGAAGAGGCCCTGTCAGCAAGGGCAAGACGCGGGAACGACAAACAGCGGCGAACCTCGTACGACGCGGCAGCGGCGATGAGCTCGTGCGAGAGCGCGGCCTTGTGGGGGGCGCTGGTAACCTGGGCAACTGTCAGTGCCAGTATCCGGCTCAGGACGAGAACATACCTGATCGTACGCCTGAGCCTCGTCAGAGTCGTCGCTGAACCAACCCATATTGACTTCGATGAGGAGATGTAGAGGTAATGAAGGGAGTGGAGGTGAGTGGGGAAGAAGGGGGGAGATTTATATACAGCGACTCGGAGCTCAGATATCTTTAGATTCCTCGCTTCGGATCTGGCCTCATCACTGCTCCGCCTTTCGCCCCTTCCAACGTCTGACAAGTAGAAGGGAAATATAAATAGGTGAGCCATACCCGATAAGGCTAAACAAAACTCTTGAGCACGTCAGGAGTTGAGCTCTGATACAGTGATAATGAGCTAGAAAGGACAGCTTTTGCATAAGTGAGCACGCCGCGAGTTATTAGCATCCGACCAGCAATCAAAGCTAACCTTGAAATCAACCAATGGCAGAATACCACCTGTAACCGGGATCGCATCGAAGTTCGGTACTATCAGAGTCCAAACTTAGAACTCCTGAAATAGATGTAGTCTTGGTCCAGGCCAAGCGGAGCTTCAACTGTACCGACACAGCAAGCCTACACAACCACGTTGACTTTTGGGATTGGATCCAAGTCGCGGGCTCTGAGAGCATGAGCCACGAATCCGCCTTGGGACTTCCCCGAGGTAACGAATAAGACGTGCATGTGGCGTTGAGGGTTTATTAGGATAAAGATCCTTACTTGATATCCCGCAAGTTGAAGTTCCGATGTGTGTTACAAAAAGAAAGTCATTCCAGCCATAAATCGGAGGCAAAAATATGGGAAACAGGCAGGACGATTCAAATTTTCATACGGATTCCACGAGAAACTTCGAGGGAGTGGAACACCCGGCTTCGTATGTATTATAGCCTTCAGAAACTGAAATTCATGTCGATGGCCCACCGTTTTGTGCAACACAAAAGTACTCATAGTTAAGTTGAGGTTGAATTGTGAATCTGATTGAGACGTCATTATCATTGTGCATGGGACCAGCTTATTCGATTGGATGCCAACTAAGCTGGGTCTGAGGGTCTGCGACTATCACTGCGTTCAGACCCCCTGTAGGCACACACTGTGTCTACCGGCGTAGACAACACGTAGACAAACCTGTTTGCCTACATATGCCTACATCATGTAGACACTGTTGGTGTACGTGAGTCTACATTGGTCTGCATATGCCTACGTTGGTCTACCGCAGTAGACCAATGTAGACGAACATAGTGGGATGTAGACCTATTTGGTATATCAAATTTGCATTTATGATGAGTGGGGGGACCAAGGTGTGTCTACGGCTGTGGACACACTTAGGCAAAGTATGTCTACGTGATGTAGGCCGACGTAGACGAACATAGCCGAACGTAGGCAACGCTGTGCCGATGTCCCCTTGCCTACGGCGATCGACGTACTTGGACACATGTAGACGAACGTAGACGAACGTAGGCAAGGGTGTGCCTACAGGGGGTCTGAACGCAGTGTATCATGTCATGGCCGTTCGCATTTATGGCTTCGTCCTAAGCTGGTAAAATACGCATACGAAGTGTGTGGCTGGCACACATATAATGGAGTTGGATTCCGAGTTATGAGTGGACACCAGTTCTGAATGTAACCAACGTTCCGTATTCACTGCCCTCGAAACTTGGCTTTTTTCTGTGTCTTCAACGGCGCCACATTGAGGGCACCCCAAAGATAACGCGTGCGCTCGTGGTGACGAAGTGTGGATTGCGCCTGATTGCACCACATCAAAAACCGGGTGCTCCCGATGGATTTCAAACCAAAATTGTTCGTTCCTCCTTCGGGCATATAAGGTTGAAATGTGAAGAAATCAGCAATCTCAAACTACCTGACAACTAATTATTTCTTTTACAAGAGCTCGAGGCGTGTACTTAGTCCGGCAAATTATCCTTCATAAAAGATTGTGGAACTTCAACTTCGACCACGTCAGTGGTTTCTGTCCGTCTACCCAGTGCCATACCATGTCGTCGTTACAATCCAATAGCAAATTCTCCCCAGACCCTTGCGAGTTTTCCAGAGCCTCCGTAGACTCGGGTTCAACGAATTCAAGAGCTTGGTCATGGTGCTGGAAGTCCAAGGATCCACAGATGCCTTGCTTGGAGAGATCTAGGAGACGCCATGAAGCTCTCTCGTTGGCGTCCTTAATATCACTACCGAGCAACGGCTGCGGAGGGCAGTCGTCGTAATAGTCAGCGTCATCAGACTCGGGATACGGGATGAAAGCTTTGAGATGGAAGCTTCGCAGTGGGCTAATGGTTTGCGATAGAGATTTTGCCGCCTGACGAGAGGCGACCATCTCGGTGAACGCCGGAAGAAGCTGCAGATTGTATCAGATCAAGAGTTACAAGGTAACATTTTACTTACTCCTTCATAACTGTTTAGCCCTAAAGAGATATCCACCAGATTAGGAAGGAGTGTTTCGCTGTCGATACCAATATACGTCAAAGCCTCCACCAATTCCGAGAGATCGCAGTCGTGGGAATGCCAGTGGAGAGATTTTAGGGATGCCTGTTCGCGTAGGAAGGCAATCGTGCCCTCGGCCGAAACTGCGATAGGGTTGGAGGACCGCAATTCTATGTGCAAGGATTCAAGGGAAAAACCAGAACGGTCGGCAAGGCCGGTCAGCCCTGGAAGAATGTATGGGTTGACGTGCTTGTCACCACACAATGTAAGAGATTTCAGTGTCGGAACCCGAAGCTTGTCGAAGAGATCGATGAAGGAATGCGGCACGATTCCCAGTTGATAAAGCTTCTCCCTGTCAATCCACGAGATCTCCAAGGAACGAAGGTTCTGGAGTGATATCAGCTGTGCGGATGATGGACCGAATCGAGCGCCGGGACCCATGTCTACCAATAAATTGGTGAGACTATGAGTCTGCGATAGAATGCTAGCAAGCTGCGAGGGTGAAATGACTCTTGTGACGTACTGGGCACCGAACTCAATACTGGATAATTGACTCCAAGGAATATTGGAGAGCGTGCTGTGGATGAATGTGTCGTAAGACTCAACCGTAAGCTTTCGCAAACTGGTTGGACGGTGTGGGTGTGGAAAGAGAGGTTGCAACGGAATGCCTGAATCTTCGACAGGCAGTCGTATCGACAACCTTTCGATTGCATTGCAGTGTTTATGGAGTAGCGCTGTGGCCCCAGACCAATACTTGTCCCCCCCACAACCCATGGACGGCCAGATGGCTAAATCGAGGGTGACGCCTGCGGCTCTGCTGATCCACTGATCGTAGAATGCCAGTGGTAGCGTTTCAGTGTCCGCATATAACAATTCGGACCAAAGGTCAGGCGTCCCCAATGCGACTGCCCGCCATGACGAGCAAACACGCAGTATGTTCAGAAGGGTGCTCATCTCCAGGTTGAGAGGACCCCAGCTGAACTCCTGCGGTGAAAATACGCCACACTGTCGAAATATTTCGGACAGCACATCCAGGACTAGCGTTTGTGCACGACTGGGCCTCAGCTTTCCGTGATACGACGCGAGCTCAGCCCTTTCGCGCGCCTGCTGGTCTTCCAACTCTGCCAGTATCCGTTCGAGCTGGCTATGCACGGAAGGAGAGTCGATACGACGTTGGAGATGGCTGATCCCATTTGCCAATATCTGATTTCTAGTCGAATACGGGCCCTGGCGTGCTAGATCCTCTTGTAGGTTCTGTAATTTTTGCCGAGTGGCTTTGGGATCGAGGTGACGTCGTACATCTTTGATCATGGACACCAATCGTGGTGCGTTGGTGTCCAAATCGTGATATCGAGCTCGGCTGAAGTCAAGGAGCAGCGTCGGGTGTGAAGCAGTAGCAGTTATTGCCACAGAAGGCATCGACATGATAACCGTTCAATGTGGTGGGGGATGGTGTAGTGAGAGGTGCAGGAATGAGTAAGGATGAGATCTTATAACTGTTACTTGAAGTTGACTCTTTGCTGGCGGTTCCGACGTTCCTCAGCGGGACCGTGCCGTTTAATTTTATCTACCTACCTACCGACATCGGAACTCATCAGACTCAATGATATGTTGCCGGTAGTCTCGTAAACCTTTATATACTCTACAGCCGCCTATATAAATTTTGCCGACATTGTTGACTGTACATATTTCTGAGTCCCGAGCTGGACATTTGTTCGAAGCAACTTGAAACGATGCTGCCAGTTTTTGTGATAGAAATTGTCACTTTATGGTTGGGAGGTGATTTTGTTTTAGCCTGCATGCCTTGTATTTAGCCTTTATTTCTCACGGTTCGACACTGCCGTGTGAATCAGCCCGAACGCCGCATTTCCCGTGCTTTGCTGTGCGATAAAGTCATTTCAAGTCAGTGGATTATGACTCACTCAGTATTTAGCAGTCAAGAGGCACACGGGAATCCCCGATCGCACACAGACCTCGTTGACAAGGCCCCAGATTTGGAAAGCTGTGCTGATCGACTGGTTTTGACCACCAGAATCGCGAACTTTTCTTATGGCTTCTCAGCTCCGGTTGAATCCCTCCAAAATTTTCCCATTTTCATAGATTCTCCACCATTCTGTCTTCTCAGAATATTTTATTCTATTCGGTACATGTTACAATGAATAAAACAACCTTGGTAACGGATGACAGTCAGCGCTGGCCAACGAAACGATGATGTCATGAAAACTTTCTCTTGTCCCGTAAATACGGTTACGCCCCCCCTACCGTTGGTTCAATCTGTAATGGTACGGCGACGACACGGTTTAATCCGTAAACGGGTCCATGCAATCGTCGATCGACGTTCCGAGGCCAGCTAGCTTTTGCAAACGCGTAAACGGACATAATGTATGCAATTCGAAGCATCTTGTCCCGAACTAATAAGTTAGTACAATACTACTACGACACCCTTGATTGAGTCTCCGGACCGCCAGCTCCGTCCGCGCACGACGCGTGAAACGCGCTTCAAAACCACAGGGGCAGTGCAGCCGACGGCATGTTTGGTACCTGCATAAGGATACTTGCGGTAAGTTGATATCTCCGCAGGGATGCATCCAGTAAGTTAATAATGTGCTCATTAGAGCGTATCTGCAACCCCCCAAAAGCCACATCACCAGAAATTAATGAGCTGATTTCAGAAATTTATGACAACCAAACTGGGAAGCCCCATCAATCGCGTATGATTTCCACAGCGGCGCGCTACCTGACACGCTCAGATCTGGCCCTACAAAGCCCCCCAAAAGTCCTGGTAGTACCTGTTGAAGTGCAGGGCATAAATATGGGCAGGAATTAACACAATGCGTTGGCCAAGAAAATAACCCAGATGGCTGAGAACGAGGAGGAGGCGACGGACTCGTAGAGGCATGATCCCAGTCTCCGTGAATAGAGGTGCAATCATGGATCGGCGATGCAAATTGAGCATTTGACGGATGAAGCTAACCTGAACTTTACATAATTGCTTGACGTGGAGGTCTTCACTGTCCGGCGATATTTCGCAGGCATGAAGACAGTCGACGCGAGCCATATACAGTTGTTTAAGTTCTTTGGGGGTTAGTCTTCCGGTCATGTCTTCAATTGCCATGATCCGATAATAGCGCGCCGTGCGTGCCTTGGCTTTGTAATGGTCCGAGAACATATTTCGGGTGTCCGTTCTGAAGTTGACGCCTACGTATTTCTCGTCTGGATTCACAGTTAGCCGGGTAGTGCCAAGGTGGAAGAGCGGGAGCGGCAAGAACACAGTAGTGCCAAAGATCAAGATGATTGTTTTGACCAAGTTGACCAGGATAAAGTTCCTCGCGCACCACTGTTCCAGAGTGGAAAGTTTCACCTGGAGCCCACGGATAGACAACGAGACAATTAGGAGATCGTCAGCTTGTGCAAGTAACGAGATTCTGATGCCGGCTAGAAACACGTCTTCGAAATGAGACATCATTGAGAGATCGGATAGGAAGATATTCCACAAGATCGGCGACGCGGGGTCCCCTGTCAGTAAACCAATGAATGCCTTGAACTCTGCCGACTTCATATCTCCGTGCTTCACATAATATGCCATTTTCTGATATAGCATTCGAAGCCAGTCGAAGATTTTGCCTCCCATACCCAGCCGGAATAATTTCAGCCAGAGAGTAGGTTGATCAGTCGATGGGAATGCATTGGTGAAATCTACGCAGGCGACGTAAAGCGTGACCCCCTGTGCTCTTGCCCATTCCTTGAGACAGCGCAGGATAAAAGGTTTATTGTTGGTACGATACCCGGGCCTGAAACCATTTTGTGACGGCGGGATTAAACCTCTTGCCTCTGCCTAGTCAAAAATGCGCCAGTGGACAAGGATTGTCATCCCTTTCAAGAAGCAGCTTTCGAGTGAAATAAGTCTGTAGCTGTCTGGGTTATCGTGGGGCTTCAGGCGCTTGAGAATCCCAATTAATACAGACATAAACCAGATTGATGGGGCATCTCCGCGAGCAGTACATTCATTATATAGTCCCGCGAGGTCGTCATTGGGGATTTCCATCAAATCGGCATAAGAGGTCTGATCCTCGCCCGATGAACTGTCGAGTGTGTTTTTACGGAGATGGTCTTTCAAGCGACCCATATCTCCTCACCCCAGTTTTCCGTGAAGAATCCCTCCTGAGTTTGATCCTCGGTCGTCTCGGGAAGTAGCGCAGCTAAGATTTTATTGATGCTATGCTGGGTTGAATCAAATTGAGCAGGCAGAGTCTTGGGTGGATTCAAACGAGTTTCGAACACTTCTTTGAGCCTGGCTGCCGTGATAGAGATTGGGGCCGGTTTGGGATCAGCGAGCCTTTTGGTTTCTTTCCAGAATATAGCGCTGGAAGGAGCGTCCATGACCTTTTTTCGGTTCGAGTCTTTCAAGTTTGCCAATTTGTCACGGCCTCTATGACTTTCTGGGAACTGGGGACGGGTTGCCCTCTCCTCAGGATCTGGTTGGAGACTGTCATCGGGTATGTCCGCGGTGACTTTGGGCACGTCAATAAGGTTGTCAGCTGGGCTCAGCACGTAGCTAGCCGGGGGTGGAGCGGACAGAAAAGTATAGGCTATTGGAAGGGAGCACGCCTTGGTGGCCGCCGTAGTTGCTTCAATCCGAACTCAAACTTCGACTACAGGCGTATGGTATTCTACCGCAGACCCAGTCCATCTTCCCGATGCAGTAATCATGCCGCCAAGGCAGCCGCGAGCAAACGCTGGTAGTCCGGGGTACCCAAACCGCCTGAAGACGAAGATGTCAATTTCGATTCGACAAAAGGCGAAAAGAAAAGCGTACTCAGTGGATCCCAACCTTCTGCCGCGTCGAATGCAGCCTGGAGCGGAGATGAGGTTGAGGCGGCAGGAAAATCGTCAGCGAAGGCAGCGCACCGAGTTCTCGGGGCAACTGAAGCCCGAATTGTGCCCAATGGTGATATCATTGAACGCCGACGGGTTCGCGTAGATGAATGGGTTGAGGAACCCCAGCGCAGGTTTCCCCGCGGCGAGGAGCTGATCATTCACCAACGCGATGATGGCAGCGACACTCGGCGAGGACGCGGAGGTCCCACTCACGTCGCCGACGAAACCGTCAGCTTCAATGAGGAAGTTCCAACCTTGAAGAGAGACATCAGGGTACCTGTCGCAATTCGTGAGTAAAACTTGCAGCATGGTGATTTGACTAAACCCTCCTACCCCCGACCAGTCCGGTTGAAGTCGCCGGTAAAGTTTGCTGGAAGCGTCTTGAAGAAGGCTGCGACGGCGTCGGCCTGGTAGTCCGGAGTGGCTGATTGGTTTTGGTTAGGGACAAATCTTTGAGGTTGACGTTCACTTGCAAAAAACGTTCGAGAACCCGCCGCCAGTAAAATTAACTGCGACCTCGGGTTTGAATCCAATGGTAGACCCCACAGACGTCAAATACGGGCAAGATGCGGGGAACACGGGCACGAAGAGGCCACAGTCGAAGCCATCGTCGTGGTTGCCGTTCACGCCACCCTGCAAGGCGTGAGCTGGAGGAGAAGGTGGGGCAATACCACTCACATCACCAGAGGCAAACAGCACAGAGACACCTCTTGCAGTGGCAGCAACGTATCCGTTGCAGATGCTCCTGTCGAACTTGTTAGTACTGGCAGGATTGTTGGGAAAGAATAGCTTGCGTAGCCAAGGAGGGACCAAAGTTGGATTCGAGGTCACCGTATCTGAATTTGGAGGTGAGGGAAAATATTCTCAGCAGCTCAATAGCCGACTTACGATGTGGTCATGACGGTCGGAGGCTGAGGAGAGCCGGCGATGAAGGTGGTCGTGTCGAGCAAAGCGGTGGGGAAGTCGAAGCCGCCGACAGTAAGGAATTGCAATGGTACGTTACTAGCAACACCTACTCAAATATCGTTATGCTGTTGCCAACTGAGCAGTAGTACGAACGGCCGTGTACTCGATATCGAGTTGAGCTTCAGTGCCAGCAGAGTTGGGGAACTGCGGGCTGAACTCCAAGTTCAACGGCACACAGGGGTTTGGACGCTCCAACTTACTTTGTACCACCGTCAATGGCGAGACGAAGGAAGGTCTGGTTGGCGCCCGAGGGTAGATCGGGACGGAATTGTTTCATGAAGGCCTACAGGAATCAGTACAAGGCACATGGAATCGAAGAGTAGCATACCTGAAGGTCGTCAATTTCGCTATGATTTCTTGAGTCTCAAAACCAAGGAGGAGGGAGAAGAAGCGAACGTACGCCCATTCGTCCTCATAGCCCGTGACGAGCAACGCGTTGGTCTGCTGAGTTGCGGGAGTACTAGGAATATTGTACAATGCCAGTAAACACGCGGGGGTGATCGAATTGTTGGGGTTGCTGGTATCACACTCGGCAGGCGCCGTCGCATCGCGTCTCCGGTTGGGGATGTCAATTCGGATAGATTGTCCAGACGCGCTTTGGGCGTTGTAAAAGCCGTAGTAGGATGAACGACCTGCACGAAATTCGCGAGTTCAGAGGGTAGCGAAACGGAGAGGGTACGAATGATGGGGGCCGGAAGGTCAGTGTGAGTAAAGTTGGTGAACTTGGCGCCGAAGAGCTGGTTGGCTTTCGACACGGGCAGCGAGACCGACACCCATTCGCCATACGGTGAGATCACAGACGACTTGAGCCCGTTGGCAGAAGTGAAGGCGTTGAAGGCGTTGACCGCGTCCGTTGACGGTGCAACGAAGGATTTCACCTGAAGACTGTTTGAAACAGAATGTAGGGAAAAGGGGGGATACGAACCTCGTCTTGGGAGAGCCATTGCCTAAATTCAGCGCGTCCTGGCGTGGAGATGTCCAGAAGCTTCTCCTGGAGACCCGGGAGGTTGTTGGACGCCAAAGCAAAACGAGGGTGATCGTGTGACTATCGGCGGCGGGTCCTTGGCTGGTGAATCCAGGCGGAGCAGACCTGCGTTGTTCGTGCAGGACGAGGGGCCTGGCAGTCGCGGCGAGGGCGATGGAGAGAATACCGAGTAGACGAACGAAAGACATGGTACCGTTCTTTCCTAAGAATGATGAGCCGTGTTTATAGCAGAGCATCAAGATCGCGTTCTGTTGGAAAGTTGGAGATGCGGTGATTTTAGCCCGAATCGGGAACAAGTTATTTCTTGACAAATCAATTGAGAACCTACTATGTGTGCTGATTCCGTTATTCTCGGTGCGCAGTAGCCTTAGCGCTCATGCAATGAATTGTTTTTCATGGATTATCCCACCACGGGAGCACTTGGTGCTCCGCAGCAGATTTTAAGGGAGAAGAAAAGAACTTCGAAGCATCCAAGCAATCAAAATCATGATGTACGTGTCAAGATTCACGGTTGCGCTGGGCCGTTGATGTTTCGGACTTAAAGCTCGAGCGCCATGTTCTCCGGCAATCCTCGAAGTTCTCCACGATGTTCCTCCTTCGCCCCCTCGCTGCTGCACTCCTGGTTCAAACCACCCTCGCGCTGGTCCCAGTTGGCTACGCTCCTTCTGGCCTGCCCGTCTTCGTGGCCCCAAGCGGCTCGCGCGTCAAGTCATCCGGCAGAAACATGGATGTCTTCGCTCCTAATGGAACTTTAATCCATACCTTCGAGGTAGCCTTCTGGACAAAACTCTTTTGACAATGCAGTTACTCACAAACCCATTGCCAGGATGTTATCCCGACCAACCTCAAAGCCAAACGCCAACAGACTCTTGCTCGGCGGCAGGAAGTGAGCGCGACCGAGGCCTATGCTCAGTTCAACACAACGGCGGATAATATGATCGATTCCTTCAACGCCACCTTTGTGGTTCCCCTGTCCCGACGTCCTTCGACAGCCAGATCATCTTCCTCAGCGCCAATATTCAGGTTTTGGATGCGAATGGTGTTCCGTTCGGCAACCTTCGCGCTGCTCTCCAGGTCTGTGAGATTCTAACCTGTGCAAATCCAACTGAACACAAATTTAGTACGGAGGCAGTTTTATTCCGGGCACCGGTCCGTTCTGGACATACGCGGTCCAACTCGAGATTCCTGGCGACGGATACCTGCAGGTTACCAATCCCGGGGCTAAGGTAACCGTCGAGGCTGGGCAGAGCATCGACAGCTTCATAGTTGCCGATCTCGTGTTTGATGCGGAAACGGAGGACCTCGGCATATTTTGGTATATTGCTGGCTTCGACAACGTTCCCGATTCCCCCACCCTTGAAATCGGCTGGGAGGTGCCCCCACAGCTCGTAGCTCTCCAGCTGGAGGAGGAGGGTGTTTCGGGGGCTAGCGACTATCCCGCGGGTTCCTTCGTCTTCGAGCAGATCAATCTCAACTTGACCACAGGCCCCCCCGCGTTATACTGGAACACTAGCGTCGATCCTACCACGGATGTACAAGTCAAAGTGGATGTCGATGGTTCGCAAGACGCTCAAGTGTCCATCGTTTTCCCGAGCGCGTGATGTAAACTTAATGTATCGCGAGTTGAATTACAAACGAACTTTTGTTACGGATACAAGAGGGCGGCGGGGCACTTCAAGCCCCACCACTTCGGTTCAAGGGGGTAATGTTGATCTTGAGGAAGCATTCAGAGCTGTAAGCTGTCGAGCCGAAAATAAAAGCTGTTAAGTTGATATTCTGTGGACGGCGTGCAATCCGGCATGCTCGGCCTCCTCCGTGATGCCGAAGGGTGGAAGCGGAGCTTCAAAAAGCTTCCGACAGACAGCTCAATTTCATAAAGAGGGTGAATCCGAACTTGTACGAGGTCGAGAAACGAACTCATGGCCAAATAAATTGAAGGAATGGACTGACCGTGTTATTCTTGAATTTGACGAAGAACTCTACTCGCTCTATCAGAATCGCGTTGACATGGCGCGTCCTCCGGCAGCAAGTTCGGCCGTGTTGCCCCTGTGTGGGTGCTTGACCCACCGGAGATCTTGAATTGGCGGGTGCTCCACAGCAAATTCGGCCATAGAAAGTTCTGTGTGCGCTCGACCTTTGCTCAACTAAGTGAACCTGTTCCGCCGAACGTGGCCGGCATGAAGTTGAGACCACATGTCTTGACGGATATCGGAATCTGGTGATGTTCTCATTGAAAAGTTCTTCTTACCCTACCTACCGCCGAACAATCAAATAGCGGTTGCAGATCAGAGATGTCTTCTCGGCACATTCACGGTATCCGCAGCACCTGCTAGTTCCTTATTGGGACCACCGCAGTAATGCATCCTTCCTTCCTTCCTTCCTTCCTCACGAAATCGAATGCAGAAACAAGGCAAAAGCACCCCGGCGTGTGATTCAGATCTACAGCCATGATCCAAGCGCGTGGATAAGTACTAAGTACTCGATCCACTGATTCAGACCACCTCCAGTTGACCTCCAGCCCATGGTTTCTCAGCGCTTCTCCTTTATTGCGGCCCTCGTGACGCTCGTAATCGCCACCCCGACAGACCGCTCGGCCCTCCTCGTTCATGAGCATCGGGCTCAACCTGCTCGAGGTTTCGTGAGCACTGGCCCTGCACCCTCCGATGCGGAGCTCACCCTCCGGATTGCGCTCAAACCGAACAATATTGCTGGGCTCGAGAGCGAGCTGTACGCGGTGTCTGACCCCAGCAGCTCTCGCTACGGTCAGCACTTGACCCCCGAAGATGCATGTCCATACATATATTCTTCCGGTTCACATTCTGATGCGCCGCGCAGGTTGCTGAATATGTCAAGCCCACTTCCGACGCGCTCTCCGCCGTCACTTCCTGGCTTCAGACAAACAAGATCTCTGCGACTACAATCTCCCCGGCCGGCGACGTCTTGCAGTTCAAGATACCCGTTTCCCAGGCAAACTCGCTCTTCAACACCGAGTTCTCTGTCTTCACCCATTCGACCACCGACGAGACCACCATCCGCACCCTGCAGTATTCGCTCCCAGTCGAAATTTCCGCGGCGGTTGCGTACGTTCACCCCACGACGACTTTCTCTCGCCCGTTCGCAGCGCCAAAGCCGCAGCCGCTTCCCAGCAACAGCAAACGGGACATTGACCCTACGTGCGCGGATATCACTACAATTTTGTGTCTGCAGGCGGAATACGGGATCCCCACAACGTCCGCTACGCAGACCAATAACGTCCTGGGTGTCTCTGCATATAACAATGAGTTTGCCAATTTCAACGACTCAAGGTGACGTTGATGGCTTTTATATACCTACTGAATCCTGAATTTCCCTCTAGCAATTCCTCGCACAGTACGGCCCGACCTTCCTGCGACAACCAAGTTCGACGTGAGTTGCTCGACGGGGGATCTAACACTCAGTCACCGGATTCGCTGGCGTTGAGGCCAGCCTCGACATCGACTATACGGTTGGTGTCGCGAGTGGCGTCCCCGTAAAGTTCATCTCCGTAGGCCCGTTGAACAATGACACCGTCGGTGGCTTCCTGGATCAAATCAACGCGCTCATCAGCGATCCCTCCCGGCCTACCGTCCTCACGACCTCGTATGGTGCCGATGAGGAAGACATGACACTGCCCGTTGCGCAAGGACTGTGCAATGCGTATGCCCAGCTAGGTGCCCTCGGCACGTCTATCCTCTTCGCATCGGGTGACGGCGGTGTCGCCGGCAACGAGTTTGAGTGCACGACCTTCGTTCCCACTGCCCCTTCGACGTGTCCCTGGGTTACCTCCATCGGCTCTTCACAAACGATTTTGGAAAACTTTACCAAGAACAACTTTTCCGAAATCGGCGCGCCATTTTCTTCGGGAGGTCTGTTTTCTCTCCCTCTTCCTCCTTCACTGTGATTTATCTGCTTCGGTAGGTTTCTCCAACTACTTTGAGGCGCCTGCATATCAAAAGGGCGCCGTGGACGCGTATATTTCGAGCCTTGGTGACACATACAGTGGCCTCTTCAATACCACGGGACGTGGGTTCCCCGATGTTTCTGCCGAGGGAGTCAACTTTGTGGTCGTAGCCGGTTCGTCAACTATGCCTCACGATATCCATAATTGTATTTAGAGCTTTCCAGGGAACAGGACTGGGCTGGTCAGTGGCACATCCGCGTCCTCGCCCGTCTTCGCCTCTGTCATTGCGCTACTGAACGACGAGCTCATCGCGGCTGGAAAGAGCCCCCTCGGTTTCCTCAACCCTTTCTTGTATAGCCCCGCGGGTCGCGCAGCACTGAACGACGTCACTGTGGGTAAAAATCCTGGGTGCGGTACCAGGTCTGTTTTATTCCTTCCTTTCGTTCGCTATCTTCGTTGACCTCGATTCACCGGTAGCGGATTCAATGCCACCGTCGGCTGGGACCCCGTGACGGGGTTGGGCTCCCCGAACTACCCCAAGCTCAGAACCGCTGTCAGACTCTCATGAGAGGTTGGAAATAACATAGACTTACAGCTCACCGAAAGTAGTAGCAGTAGGTTTGGAATAAACAGCAGAGAGAGAGAAAAAAAGCTTGAATCTGAGGTGCAACGTGCGCGCAGGAAGCGTGGTCTCTCCCGGAAGAAAATGAAGATTATCCGCCGTACCCGCAGTCAATGAGGTGGTAGGTGGCAGTTTCTCACAGACCTAACCAATCCTGGAGGGATCGCACAAAATGTACAAGATGCCTAGGCGAGGATATATAGCTTTGTCTTTATACGTTGCTTCCACTAGATTCCCCTATTGCACTGCTAGACCCTCAGAAAATAGCGGCAGACTTAGACTCCTTTGAATCCAAGCTCTTTTCCGTACACTTGGGCTTATTAAGGACCTCAGAAGGCTTGCTAACTCAACTAAAGTAATCGGTGGACTCAAAAAATCACATCAGTCACTCGACATCGGCTAAATTTGAGGGTTGATCCCAGAAATTTGAGCGAGGCTGCAGATACGCTCTATTATGGTAGACCTCCTAACAGAAAGCCTAGTCAAAATCCCCACCTCTCACAGACGCCTATGCTGGGTAGTTCATTTAGCCCACACAGGAGATAAAATCTCGAGACGGACATGAATGCAAAATGAACTTGGAAATTTTCTGATGAAGCGGGGACAGAATTCGAAAGGGGTTATCTCCCATGCGGCGAGCAAGAATTCCAGCATTCAGACAGGGGGAATGCAATTGCCCAACAGGTGGTCGAGAATCCCGGAACCGAGACAGAGCAAATGCCAAGCACGCTCACCATGAAATATAATAAGCTCAACTCAAGTCCATTAGTTGTACAAATGTTCAATACATGCTCTTGGTCCAAACCTACAACAGCTTTGCCGAATCAATACGATTTTCGCTGTGGGCTCATCGGGGCGTATCGTCGGAGAGGTCCTCGCCGTAACCAGTGTCGCTGGAAGCAGCTTGGTTGTAACCGCCCTGAGGTTCAAACTCCTCGTAGACATCCTTCGTGAACCTCTCTTCGTTGACCTTGTGCGCTAGATAATACTCATCAGCCGTGCGTTAGAACCAGTAATAAACACCCACCCGTGTGCTTTGCTTTCGCCGCTTCGATGGCGTCCAACTATGCACGCAGGAAAGGTCAGAACATCCGCACCCAGAATTCGAATAGATAGTACATACACCCTTGGTCTCGACCATCCTGTCGACGAACGCACCTGCGAACCCAGCGAGGAGCTCCTTGGCCATCGCGTGGTTGACGGGCTTCCCGTTTGCCGCGCAGTGCTTCTCGTATGCCTTTGCCGCCTGCGGTGGCGGTGAAGCGGCCCCTGTCAGCAAGAGCGAAATGTGGGGCAGATAGACGGTGACGCACCTCGAACGACGCGGCGCCGGCGATGAGTTCGTGGCTGAGGTGGGCCTGGTGGTGGTCGGATTCGTGCATCTGGGCGACTCAGCCGTCAGCTGGATATCGACCGTCACGATTCACCGATATGACGAACCGTCTTGTGCGCGTTAGCCTCGTGAGAATCGTGGCCGAACCAGCTCATATTGATTTGCGTGTGGAGGGTGTAGTTGGGGGGCGAGTGACGGGATGCTGAAGCTGACGGAGATTATATACTGACACAGCGGATTAATTTTAAAGCCAGCTTTTTGGGGTTCAAGTTGGATCCGTCTCGCATCTGCCACGTCACGATGCATCGCCATCGGATGACGGGGGAAGGGGGGCAGTGAGTGACCGGCGAACGACTGTCGAAGAATCGCGAAGAATGGCTGCGCCAATGAGGATGACAAATTTCCAAGCTAAAATTGCACGGCCATTCAGGGTGAAAAGCGACCACTTACCACCCAGGTTTGCTTTCGGAGTGTCCTAATGCGCATGTGCAGAGAGGTAGCCAACATCGGAATCCCGCTGGTACCACACAAGATCGACGGATCTCATTGATCAGCGCAAAATCGTTGACGGACCAAAACTAAGTCAGTTCAACACCAAACCTATCAGCGTCAGTCTGAAGCTCCAGCTCGGCAGCCTAAGTCCCGGTTGATAAGGTTTTTAGGATCATCTTGAGATCATATATTTTCTATGGACTCTATGACCGGCCCTACACGGAGTTTGTAGCCTTGACGATAACGGGCAAGACGCCTGTCAACGGGAATTAATTTGCGATACCCGTGCAAGAGCCCGGTCAAGCAGAATAGCGCACCTCCAGTCGGAAGCGGATACCTTGGGCGACCCAGTGCGTGAAGAAACCCGTTGATGATGCCGCCGTGAGCAGTGACGGACACGACTGTGGCCATCATCAACAAAAACATATTGAAACTGATAATAAATCGCTGTACGCACACGCGACATCCTTGTCATCCCGGAAAATCCTATCGAGGACAGTTTGTGCACGAGCGGCGGCGTGGGGTTCAGTTTCACGCGAATCCGCCTCCCACAGTTCGTCGTCCTCCGCAAATCCGTCCTCTATGTCGAATTGAGGGAACGCGTTCCGGATGTAGGTGAGTGTGTTGCGTTTGTCGCAGGTGTGCTCCCCGTACTCCTCGCGGCAATTCTGGCGGTAGGAAATCAAAATGATTTACCAGACAAATGAGCTATTTGCAACTCACCTCGACGACGAGAGTCCGTCCGTTGGAGACGCCCTCGAACGTAATCGCGTTTGTCTGCATTGCGCGCGTCATCGGACTGCAGTACAGCCGCCCCGGTACTGGGACGTTCGCCGCCAGCTCCGCTTTCCACACCTTGTTCACGCCGACGGCCTGCTCCTTTCCGATGGCAGTGAGCTCGGGATCCGCTACAAAGATAGCACAGCGTCAGACAGACTTAATCCGGAGAACAGATTCATGACGCACGCCCCCAGGTAAGCTCCCCGTCGCCGTAAAGCATCGCCCAGTAGCTGCAGACATCAGCGGACGAAAGTTAAGGGCCCAAAAAGACCGTACTCGTCCCACGCCTTGGTGCCGTACTTTTCCTCCGCTACATTATCTTCAGCGACGATTTCAGTTCAAATCCAATGGGTTTCGAGGCGAGACGCACGGTACCCTTGGCCATGTCTGCCGAAGAAGATTACTTTGTACGACGCGTCATCACCGGCGCTAGCGTTCAGTTCGCGCAGTTTGGCGGTGAGATTGGACCAGCGCGCATCTGAGGAGTCTAAAAGGCCAAATCTAGCTGGAACCTTGCGCAATTGGCTGTGAATCAGAGCCGCTTATTTGTCGAAAGAGGACGACTGACGGCACCGATCGCAGCAGCCTCCGCGAGGGGGTCGTCCTGAGCAAAGAACCCTGTAACGGTCTTCAACGATGAGTTGTAGCGGTGGAGCAGATAGACACGAAGTCAACCTCGTACAGAAACATGAACACCAAAAGTTGGTGAGTCAGAAGAGGAAATGAGGCGTGACGTGACGTAAGTCACGCACCCCTATCTCTCCACCTAACTTAAACCCTCAAGGCCTCGAGCTATAGCAATTTATCACGTTTGTACAGGCACCATGCCCCTTTTGTGGGTGCAGTGCTGAGTCCGAATTCAACGGGCCCAGTTCGTGAACCGTGCGTTCACGCGTACGAACTTCGTGTCGGACTCGAGATTCAAGCCCAAAAAACATTAGCGACTGTAAATTACGGTCAATGTAGAAATGGCAGAAAGAAATAATCCAGTAATATTCCCCGTATGCTATCTGAAGCGCAGAAACTAGTAAAGTCCCTCCCACACATGCTCGTAGAGCCAAAGGACGGCAAGGAAAACAATGAGCGCTAGCTGCACATTTATTGTGAATTTAAGAAGCTTCGAGAGCCGGGATGTTTCGCCACAATTCGATGTCTCCGGTTGACCAGGCTCGTCTTCATCGGAATCCACCACTCATTATTTTATCAAGAACAGAATAATTTCAGCACTCACCATTGTAAAACAGAAGCGCCATCTCAGTGGAGAGCCGAAAAGGCGGCTCCTTAGGATGGTGTGCGACGTCCTGAAAGTCCTCGCTGTTTCGATCAAACTCAAACCCTTGTCCCCGATGGAATTGACGGAGCCCAGCAGATATACCATCACTCGATTGTCGTCCGCAGGCTAGTAATGTGAGCTCAATAGAGGGATACCCGAAACGTTCTGCCTCCTCCGTGCTGAGACGTTGGACACCCGAAGGGTCCCGGGACCAATAAGTCGGACAATCGGGCCATCTGAACGACGATACTCCAATGCGAAAATCCGTTTCTGGGCGAAGGAATAGATAGCCACAGGGGATTTCTTCCCAAACTTGAATCCGTAACAACAGATTTTGAACAAGAGCTACGCAAACAAGTTTTACTTGAATCCAATCGTGGGTTGAAAACGTACAGTAATTCTCGAATTCGGATGTGATCTGGAGGCAGCTGAATACATGATTCCCATGGCCGAGCCAGGACAGCGACTTGTTATGGGGGTACCACAGGTTTGCCGAGACAGCGGTGTTCAATACATCACCACAGCTCAAACTTTCGGAGGAAATATGGTCAAGATAGGATGCTTCCAGATAAATTAAAAAGACATACCGTGTCCAACCATTCTCTACTACCTCCCCTTTTGTTCTGCGCCACAGACCCACGTCGACCTGTGTTTCCAGTGGTGATGCAATATCAATGGCAGAGGAGCCTTCGAGTTGATCGCCCAAAAAAGAGCACGCCAATACGGCGCTAAGATTCAGTGGCAGATCGGTGGTGATGGGTCCAAACCGTGATAGCTCCGAATAACATATGTCATGAGACTGTTCTCGTATCAGAGAGTCAATGTCCATAGTGTCCTTGTCTGGGGTGTTCAAAATAATGAATCCACGAGTGCTCGATATGATACCCAGGGCTGAATACCACTTGATCTCGTCCGGCACGAGGTCAACGCAGAGGCGGCCAGTTGAGGGACGTATCCAAATTGTGCAGTCCTTGCCCTCCTGGAACCAATGTTATGAAAATCGGCTACTAGTCGTACTCGGATGACTAGAATTACCAAAGACGGTTGAGAAATGGAGTTGAAATAATTTTGCACCTCCTATAGCAGTGTGAGCAGTTTCAATGGACATTGAGCCGGACCTTCATACTTTGAACTCATTGATCTGCAGCCAAATGAGCGTTCGGCGAATGGGAAGTGAGAGATGCAAATACACAGATAGAATGGATATATACAGTCAAAAAGTGGGAATGGCGATAAAGTTCCAGGAAATGTTTGTACGGTATCAAATCTAATTCAGGGTCAATCTCACTGAGTCGCATTAGACAATGTTCCAGGGCGACGAACCGTCATGAAAGACTGCAGCGTGTATCGAAGATGAAGGTGTTATACCGCACAGTTGCAGGAGACATGGATGGCTGACGTACATTCATCGACGTCGGGCCAAACGGCACGGATTATCACACTCACCGAAGCCACGAGTACGTGTAATGTCATTGCGCCATTGCTGCCAAATTAAGGTGAATATATATCGAGTAATACAGCATACCTCATCTGCACCGTGCCCCTGGTACATGGCCACCGTCATATTCCCTTCTAGGCCCATGACTCTGGCAGAGTATACACAACGAACGCAACCTCGATCCCGTGGGGGCCAACGGTGCGCATTCGACGCTCTAGTGTTATTTCTTCTTGGAGATATATATCTCCAAGAGGAATCGTTCGGAAGTCTGAGAAATACTATTTAGCATATTTTTGGTAAGGTGTGGCGAAAGTGATCCACCAGGAGTCACAGTGGGTGGAGCGGTTTGAATGTTCGTGATGCTTGTGAAGGTACCGCCAGCTACAGTGAACTGCTGCGATCCGGAAAAGATGGCGCCGCCCCTGGATTACACGCCGTGAGATACGACTCCCTGATTCGAGTAACGAGAAGTGCTCACGAAAGGAATCCAGGATCCTCCGGAGTCGAATCAAAGGTAGCCCAGCATCCGCATAGGGTTCGTTGTCCATTGATCGTCGTCGATGGTGATGAAAGCGAAAGAGATGCTAAGCGCCAGAATGACAGCTTTCACTTAAGATGACTCGAAATAAAAAACATTGGCAGCTTTTGACAAGCTGTTGAGCTTCTGGAACTCCCAGCGCAATGCTGCGGGAAAATAAGCATCCGACGGCTGCACGAGGAAACTGCTTGAGAGGTGAGCTTCTGTTGTTGAGCTGGGTTACGCCGTCAGACAACGATGAGAAGCTGGGAAGTAGGAATTGGCCGAGTCCCGACATGAAGGTGCGTGGGAAGAAGGACATTTACGGGTGAGTCGGGCCGAGCCGGTACGGTACCGGATTGTCCCGACAGTCTTTGACTTGCTCACTCACGATTCGAGTCTTCGAATTATGGCAGTCCCCAATTTAATGAGTCAATCTTTGTTAACCGAAAATGGAGCAAAGAAACACCCAGATACCTATCTCTTCCCACATCAATCCATGTCGGATGGTCCCAAGTCTCCCAACTGATTCGTGTCCACTGCAAGTCCACTGTTTCTGCTCTTAATCTCGCTGTAGTCACGAGCAGCTGCTCCGGCTCCGTATCCGATTGCCATATGGCTCCTTGAAATGGCCCATGGCTGGGGCTTCTCGAGAACTGTGGCCAAATTGAGTGATAAATTCATCGTACTTCTATTCAAATAAGACATTGTGTTCAAACATCAGTGCTTGCACTCTTCAACCATTCCTCCATATTTCTGGGCAAGTCAGTTCATTGCACTCCAGTCGGTGGCACAAGAAGACTCCATCCTAATCGGCGGTAGCGGCGCCATCGACCGCCTTCCTGTCGGGGAGTTCCTGAAACAACAGGCACAGTTTCAGCGAATTGCTGTATTAGCCGATCCGGCGACGGTGTCGAGCTTTACGGACACACAGGTGAGGGGTCGAACTCGTGGTGGGGTCATTTTTGGATGTGGGTTCCTATGCAGGTGCGTTTGTGAACTCAATTAGGATTCGATGTTGTGGTGTGGCTTGTGGGAAATTGTGCGATGAAGCTCTAGTTGGGATGATGCAAATGTCACCCAAAAGCCTTCTCCACCAAAATATAACACTCCTACGGCTTGCTCTCCTTGTCCACTGTCCACTGGACGCGTTTCGAAATCCAGCCGCGGTTATTCAGTTTCACCCTCTATGGATTACACACCAGTTCCTGTGTCGTGCGCAGGTCGTACCGGTGCGTGTTTTACGATGAGTAATTCTGTCTCAGATTTTGGCCAGTTCATTCTGATTTTTCTAAATTCAAAGGTCGTCGACTAAGGGACGATGCGAGCTTCTTCGTCAACGAACAGTCGTAAATCCTATGTAGTGATCGCAAATCGCAGAAAAATATCTAACGCTCATTATAAGGTAAACCACGCAGAACAAAAAAAAATGTCGGAACTAAATTTCTTTGATAGACCCGCACAACTGTACCCCCCCATTTCCCCCGGAGTACGAGAATCCTGGAATTGGACGTCGGGAATACCCTAGTAACCTATCAGCCTCGGCCGAACAGGGGGCGGGGAGCCTGGATGAGACGGATGGTGGTTCCTCGTGGGTCCTCGAGCCTCTCAATAATCCTGGGGACGTTGACAGAAAGACAGATGATTTTGGCCTTTATTTCCCTAGGGGTACGGTATCCGGCTGAAAGTAGGGTTGCTACTAAACCAGAGGTATGGGCCGTTGCCTCTGACGTTCCGGATCCCTGGATGAAGTTCTGGAAAAAGAGTTCACGGATTACTAGATAGTGAGATAATTTCAAAACTGACATTAGCATTGTTCCAGTCAGTGGTTAGCACCCTGTTGCCGGGTGCGAAAACTGTCAAGCAAGCCCCGTAGTTCGAATCCGAGACTTTATAGTCGTCAGTATCCATGTTCCCAACTGTAATAGGTCCACGTCCCGCAGGTCCATCTGTAAATCCCGATTAGTCGTGGTTGCATACATAGATCATTCGACAAGTTACCGCGAGTCCCAATTCGCACTGCACAACGGTCTGTTGAACCATTCCCCGCTGAATTGACAATATGCAATCCAGCTGCAAGAACCTGCCACACACTTCCATGTAAGCCTGCAACACAGCTCCATTCTTTCACTCACAGCTTGAACCACTTGCAGCATGTTATCCGGCTGGTTCTTGAGCATGCCCACGGAGATGCTGATGACACCATGTCCTCCATGGGCCTGTGTGGCATGCTGAAGAGCAAAATTGAGACCATTGATAACACCCATTTGGCTGACGTGGTTAGTACGTCCCGCCTTTACAGGTATGATATTCGCGGATCTGGCCACCCCGACCTGTTGACCAGCAATAATCCCTGCCATTCTTGTCTGCATTTCCCTCAGTTGTGTAAGGAATGAGAATGAATCAATGAGTATACATACACCGTGGCCATGTGAATCGGAACTATCGTCAAGTTCATTAGGTTGCGCGTTCGGGTCTACATTCGCGCCAAGAAGCCGTGTGATTCGACCCGCCAAAGCGGTGTGGTCGTTGACCCCAGTATCGATTATATATACCTTGTATAGTGTGTCACTACTGTAAACGAATCCTGAATATAGGAAGCCACATACGTTAACACCCTGACCGGCATTGCGGTAGTTTTTGAAAGGCCAATTTAGAGAGTCGACAGACCGGTCCCCGGTCATGGCGACTGGTCTATTTTTGTTATTAAGGCGATGAAGAGCCCTAACTAATCGTCAAGCAAAGTTTACCGAGGACACGAATTTGATTTCGCACCAAGTGTTTGTCTGTGTGGTCTCGTATTCCACCAACATCGTAGCGTTCCCAACAATCGGGGTCGGGATAGTCGAATCCAACTCCGTCCAGGTGTTAGGAGCCACGCTCTTCACATCCGGCGATTTACTAATTCTAATTGCATCGATGACGGAGGGCCCAAAAACTCCGCCATACATGGAAAGTTTTTCGAACAGGGGATCTTCGAGAACCACCCGGGACGTCATGCCATCGCGTTTATCCCCGTCAGCCATCAGAACGCGAACTCTGGCCATGTGGGCTGTGCGGTCTACCCCGGGATTCAGATGAAGCTGTATCCAGGGTTTGCCGGAGCGAGCGGCGTCTGATCATTGTACATGGAATCGTCTTGGAAAGAGGGCAGTTCTCGTTCACATTCGGGATCGTCCTCCTCAAAATCCTACAGTCATTTCGAATCCAGCTAGAACGTTGGATGAGAGGGGGTGAAATACATACGTCCAGGGCTCTTGCGAAGCTGAAGTATAGAAGAATAATCAACGAAAAATGAATGGCGCGGGAGAACATGTTTTGTATCTCCTTTGTGCGGACAGAAGGATGGGACGCAGAATGGCACTCGCCTCGGCCTTAAATACTCGTGTGTCGGTACATATTCTGAGTTGTGTCAACTAGTGACGGCCCCAGGTTCGTCAGCGTTCCTCTGAGTTGAATTTGGATATATGGAGTTGGTTGTCGCCGGACGTGTTGTACGAGTGTTTCAAAGACCGTAACAATATTATTCACCCCCATGGGCAAGTTGATTTCAACGAGAAGTTATCGGCATATGTACATGTACTCGGGAGCTTTCATTATGTTACAATTTACTCTTCCCATGGCTGCGGCTCACTCGGCCGAGAATTTGTCTCGATTCAATAAACGAGCTAGTAGTATACAGGACGCGTGTACCTGTTCCATGGCATTTTCTCCGAAAACCAAATATATCTGAGCGGTGGAGATAGCCACTAGAAAGTGCTGTAAGGTGTCCGCGTCGCCCCAAGCCCAGGAAACGCCAAGTGAGGAGGTGTTGTCGCACCCGAAGTTTGACATAATATGAAATTGTTAGCAGCTATCGCCGTTGCTGCTGTTCGAAAGCTGACGGCCTTTCAATTTGAATTACCGTCATCCGTATTCTCACATCTAGCACCGATAAGTACCTTTCTGTTGAAAATATCAGGTAACATGAAGCATCTCAATGTCATTTCGGATCCGCACTTCGTGCTCTCGATATCAGCCCTTGGCGGAGACACCGTGCGTCCTTATTCATCGTCAGTATTGCTGGTATACGCAGAACAATTTTCTCATCGCCACGCTCAAAACATGTACCAGTCCGTCACATCAGCTCAACCTTATTATTCCGCTGCTAACTCCTGCGACACCCGTACCCTTCAGGCAACGGCGCCAGAGAATCGGAATCGATTCTGAGGATCTGCAAGGTACGGTGAACAATCAACTCCCGCCTGTACTTTGTGTTCCTAGGTATCTGACGGACGCCTCCTCCCAGTACTTATAAGCATCTACCCCGCCCTGGTCCGGTGTTCAAACACATCGCGAATCAGCCAGCTACCAGTCTTGTGGTTGTACACGGAATATCCACCTGTTCTCACACGGGTGTCAACCCCGATCTGGTCAAACGCTCGGAATATACCAAGAACGCACTGGACTTCATTCCTGGGCTCTGGTCTGTCCGGCTCGCAAAATCCACAAAGTCAACCGGAATATAAAAAAATGTACGGCCACGGAGGCTCGCGTCGGCGTGCACTGGGGATAGCACATGTGGATATTTCCCTCTCAAGACTTGAAATAGTTCAACCTTCGCCCTAGTAGACGTCGAGGGAAGGCGTTGAAAGTGGAAGGAAAAGAAAAAAAAATGTCATATATCCTCACATTCGGACGCGGGGAGTCGAACCCCGGATTGACTGCCAGTTTGCACGTTTGTTGCACTGCCCAGGAGTTACAATACCTGTCAATGGCGGTGTGCCGCACACCACGTCCGACTTTAAACTGGGAGTGAAGATGGAGTGATACCCAAGGATAAACAACGTGAATACTTCCTCGGCGATAGGGTGTCTGTAGAACATGGCCTATTATTTGTGCAGTCCAGAAATGGAGATGAACGGAGATGAACCCCACTCAACATGCGTTCGTGAGGTGTCATCAGTGTGAGCGAAGGTTGAGTCGGATGACACTTCAATATATCTCGGCTGGTCAACGATTGGTATATGATTGTTGCTCGAGCAGACCTCACGAAATGGAGGCTTTGAAGTTGGACGAGGGTGGAAGTCGAACCCCGGACTACCAGTTTGCACGTTTCATCATCTTCCTTACAATACCCGGCGGTGTCCCGCACACCACGTCCGACTTTAATCTGGGAGTGAAGATGGAGTGATACCCAAGGATAAATTCAACAACGTGAACACCTACTGGACTGTCCGATTAATCGTGCAGCCAAAAATGTAAATAAATCCCACCCAACATGAGGTGTTCTCAGAGTGAACGAGGGTCGAGTCGGACGGAAGGCTCGATGTTGCGACTGTGCTCCTCGAGCGGACCCTACAGAATAGACGTCGAGAGCAGCTGAGGCGTCGAAGGTGGATGTTGAAAGTTTCAAGGGAAAAAAATACCCAACGAGATCCCACATTCGGACGCGGGGAGTCGAACCCCGGACTGCCGGTTTGTACATTTCGCTATCTTCCTCACAATACCCGGCGGTGTGCCGCACACCACGTCCGACTTTAATCTGGGAGTGAAGATGGGATGGGGAAGAGTGATGAGTGATGAGCAGTACCCAAGGATAGATTTAACTGAGTGAATATATTTGTGCAGCCTCAATGAAAATGAACCCCACCCACCGGCCAACATGGGTTCAGACCTGAGGTCTCAGAGCGAGCGAACCTCGAGTCGGATGGAAGGTTCAATGTTGCGACTGTGTTCTTCGAGCGGACCTCGCAAAACGGACGTCGAGGGAAGGCGTTGAAGGCAAAAGAAAAAAATGCCATAACATATCACATCACATTCGGACGCGGGGAGTCGAACCCCGGACTGCCAGTTTGCACGTTTGTTGCTTCAAGAAAACTCACAATACCCGGCGGTGTTCCGCACACCACGTCCGACTTTGACTTCCCAGCGACACGGTGTCTATAGAACATGGTCCATTATTTGTGCAGCCCAAAATCGAGATGAACGCCACCCAAAAAATCGTGCCATCTGAATATCGCATTCGGACGCAGGGAATCGAACCCCGGACTGCCGGTTCGCACGATGTGTTACTAGTAGAAGAATCACAATCCACAATACCCGGCGGTGTCCCGCACACCACGTCCGAACTTTTTGGGGGGGTGGGGAGGAGTGAGGAGCGGTACCGTAGCGAAGGATAAATTCAACAACATGAATACTTCTGAGGAGGTTCAGCGACCAACAAATGCTATACCTCGTACCTCGGCTCGTTGAGGGATAGCGGTGCTCAACTACTATCTTGGTATTGCCTAGCAGCGACAAAGAGTCTTGAGTCTGTCGTTTGGAAAGAGCGACGAGTTGTGAATGTGCTTTCGGTTATGTCGTATTCCGTTCACATCCGATGGATAATTTTGTACGCACGACCTCGCTCGGACTAGGACTCAAATATTGCATCGATGGTACAAACTCTCTTTTTTACAGATTCAGACATACACGTTCGTCGAAATCCTCGACCGCCGTACACAACACTCAGTAATCCCCGTAGTCATCCAACTTCTTCTCGACGTGCTTGTTCGCTGTAGAATAAAAGTTGCATCAGCCATGCGTGCGTGCGGTTGACCCGCCCCCCCCCCCCCCCCCCCCCCCCCCCCCCCCAAAAAAAAAAAAAAAGGAATACAAACTCACCGTTATGCTTGGCCTTCTGCGCCTCGACGGCGTCCAACTACCGGAGAGATCAGCAAATTCGAAAGATAGAGTAGAGTAGACGGCAGGAGATGAGATGGTACGCACGCCCTTGCTCTCGACCATGCGGTCGACGAACGCACCCGCGAACCCGGCGAGGAGCTCCTTCGCGAGCGCGTGGCTCGCGGGCTTCCCGTTCTCCTCGCAGTGCTTCTCGTATGCCTTTGCCGCCTGGCGGTGGCGATTAAGAGGCCTGTCAGCAAGAGCGAAACGGTCAAAGAGCGACGCACCTCGAACGAAGCAGCGGCGGCGATGAGCTCGTGCGAAGTCTTGGCCTTGTGGTGCTCGGGGTGGCTGGAGTCGGTCACCTGTCGCAGTGTCGGAGTCGGTCGTCAGGAGGCTATTCATGTGTAGATCGATATCGATGAAGTCAGACTGACCGCGGCGTAGGCTTCGGGCTCGGACAGATCGTGGCCTTCATGTTTGTGGTCGAACCAACCCATATTGATTTTCGTGTGGATGTATGTAGGAGGAGGGAGGAAGAAAGCGATGTTAGGGGCGACGGAAGGGTTATATAGGTGGGGTATCCCCTTTTGGGCGCGGGGAAGCCGGGCAGGGCCAATCAAGAATGAACGATCAATCAGTGACGCCAATTGACAGATTCGTCGCTTAGACCAATCTGGGATGATCTGAGATAAGATAATCCAAGCCAATCTAACCAAGTTTTAGTACTACTAGCCAACCAGGTGCGGCCGCCTGCCAAAAAGACCACCACGGAATCACGGTTTGGCGAAGGCGAACCGCGCGCGATGAATGGATCAGACCCGGGGTTGATCTAGGTTGATCAATGACTGTAAATTAAAAGTACGGATCAGACTCCGAAGCGTGGGTACTCACTCCGATCAGGCACTCGGCCAATTCGGCCAGTACAGGTTCAACCAACGTCTACCAACGTTCAACAGGATCTCTGCCTTTCACTCTGTATCATTCCCAGAAACATCTGCAAAATAACTCTTTGTGTTCGGCACATCCCACAACTCTGTTTTCCAAAGCGACTGCGAGACTCCTCCTCATTGAGGATAGCCAGGCAATAAATAACGATTGCAGTGCCTCGATCATTGAGTCATTGGTCTCCAAGATACAATATTATATATAGAGTAGGCCTAGGTAAGCACCGCCATCTTTCAGCAAGCCGAGGGATGGGGTCGGCTATATATATAGTGTTGCCATTTTTAGTTTTAGTCGCTGAGCCTCATAAGTATGTATTCACGTTGTTGAATTTATCCTTAGGTATCGCTCATGACTCTAACCCATCCTCACTTCCAAAAGTCGGACGTGGTGTACGGAACACCGCCGGGTATTGTGGGGATTCGGATAACTAAACGCGCAAACTGGCAGTCCGGGGTTCGACTCCCCGCGTCCGAATGCGACATGGACATCGGAATTTTTTGTTTTCATTTCATCGTCCAGCATCGACGCCTGCCCACGACATCCATTTTATCTAAATCAGGTCCGCTCGAGGAGCAGTCAAAAAATATTTAACCGTCATCCGACTCGATGAACCGCCGCTCGCTATGAGAATGCCTCAGGTCCGGACCCAGTGGCACCGGCTGCCCACGTTAGGTGGGGTTAATTTCGATTTCAGATTGCACAAATAATCGGCCATGTTGTACAATATCTGTTACCTAGTAAGCAAGTATTCACGTTGTTGAATTTATCCTTGCCATTGTGTAGGGCTCATCACTCTTCAATTACCCATTCTCACTTCCATAAGTCGGACGTGGTGTGCGGAACACCGCCGGATATCGTGGGTCTCATATGGCGTGCAAATTGGCAGTCCGGGGTTCGACTCCCCGCGTCCGAATGCGGTGTGGATATTAGACTTTTTTCTTTTCCTTTCATCGTTCAGCTTCAACGCTTGCCCTCGACGTCATTTTGGCAGGTCCGCTGGAGGAGCACAGTCGAAACATACGTTATTGAACTGACCGACCTCGTCCTCGGTCACTTTGAGGTCCGCGTCCATGTTGGGTGGGGTTCATCGTGATTCCAGGCTGTAAAAATAATGGGCCATGTTGTACAGGCCCTGTCGCCTACAGTAGTAAATATTCACGTTGTTGAATTATCGCTCATGACTCTTCCCTATCCTCACTTACAAAAGTCGGACGTGGTGTATGGAACACCGCCGGGTATCGTGGGTTTCATATAGCGTGCAAATTGGCAGTCCGGGGTTCGACTCCCCGCGTCCGAATGTGACATGAATATTGGAATTTTTCTTTTGCTTCGACCTTCGACACTTGCCCTCGCCCTCGACGTGTATTTAGTCAGGTCTGCTCGAGGAACAATGATCATTTGGCGCGGAAGCTTCAATTTATCCTTGGGTACATAGGGCTCATCCCTCCCACCCATTCTGACTCGGAGAACTCCCTACAGTCGGACGTGGTGTACGGAACATCGCCGGGTATTGTGAGGGATGAGATGAAAATGTGCAAACCAGCAGTTCGGGGTTCGACTCCCCGCGTCCGTTGAATTCTGCGTGTATTTCTTTTTCCTTCCTCGATGTCCATTTTGTCAGGTCCACTCGGTCGGAATGGGAACATATTGAGCCTTCTATCCGACACGACTGAACATATGTTGGCGATTTCGGCCTGCACATATCATCGGATATGTTGTGCACCTAGTAAGTATATATATACATGTAACTATCCAGGTTGTCCAATTTATCCTTGAGTAGGGCTCATCACTCTTCAATTACCCCTTCTCAGTCCCAAAAGTCGGACGTGGTGTACAGAACACCGCCGGGTATTGTGCATTGTGTATATTCCAGGGTGCAAACCGGCAGTCCGGGGTTCGACTCCCCGCGTCCGAATGTTGGATTTCGGAGAACATTTTTTTTCCGTTCTTCTGACCCTGCGGCCTGAGCTACGGCTCACCCACATCACCCAGAGTGGACTCTGCGCATCCACCTTCAACGTTTCAACGCCTGCCCTTTTGTAGGCTCCGCTCGACGACGAGGAGCAGAATATTGAACCTTCAGTCCGACTCGACTCGATCTTCGCTCGCTCTGAGAACACCTCATGATCAGGTCCGAACCCGTGTCGGGTGGGATTTATTTTGATTTCAGAGTGCGAAAATAATCGGCCATGGGGCAAGTCCGAGATTGGACTCCACGTCCGAATCAAACAGATGGTATTATATGTTTTTCCCTCGACGTTACTTGAGTCGGGGTCTTTGTTGCTGAAGATAGCCAGAACGATTGCAGTAATAGTACTTTTATAATCGGTTTCCACGATACGGCATAGTCGCTCGAATTTCTTCAGCACCAAGCACCAAGCAATACTGATTATTGTGGGCATTCCGTACCTCAGTTTTTCAAGTTCAAGCAGTCCGACTCCACAGTAATATTGACGGACTGCTCCAATTTATCCTTAGGCATGGCTCCTCACCCAACCCATTCTAACTCCCTGCAGTCGGATGTGGTGTACGGAACACAGCGAGGTATTGTAACCCTTGAAATGAACGTACAAACTGGCAGTCCGGGGTTCGACTCCCCGCGTCCGAATGAAATAGATTAGTTTTTTCTCTCCTTAACGTTTCGTTCATGAAGTAAACCTGGGTTTGTTCTGGGATTCAGGACAGAATTAATGACGGCCTTTCCTTCCAAGTGAAGTGGGTTTGCAGTCCGATGTTCGACTTCCCATGCCCGAATGCGATCAGCAGTGATAAACTAGAATGATCGTGTTTTACTCTCTCTTAATGCTAGGTTCAGGCGGGGAGCATCAGACAACTCGCCCAGATTGATTGTGCGTTCATTTCCTCCGTACCCCTTTCCTTGTCTCTGGTTGAAAAAGTAATAATCTAGTGATATCGCTCGTATATTATTAGTAACCTAGGCATGCTCGCACATAGAGCCAGATCCTCCAACTCTTTTAGCAGCTTTAGCCGGTGAGCATGTTAGAATATTACTCTAATTATCGTGGGCATTCCTTACCTCAGTTCTACTGGCTACTCGAGACACCCGACTCAGCATTGACGCACTGGCGCGGAAGCTTCGATTTATCCTTAGCATGGCTCATAACTCCAACCCATTCTCGCTCTCAAAAAGTCGGACGTGGTGTACAGAACACCGCCGAGTATTGTGTATTGTGTGTATTCAAGGGTACAAATCGGCAGTCCGGGGTTCGACTCCCTGCGTTCGAATGTGATGTGGATATTGGACTTTTTTCTATTTTTTCATCGTCTAACTTGGACGCCTGCCCTCGACATCCGTATTGTAGGCTCCGCTGAAAGACCTTAGAGTAATGAATATACCCCAGTCGAAACATATTGAACCTTCATCCGATTTTTGCTCAAGTCCGAGCACATGTTAGGTGGGGTTTCAACTGCACCAATAATCGGACAGACACCGGCAAGTCTGGGGATGGACTCCCCGCGTACGAATGAAACAGAGAGTGGGTTTTTCTCGACGTTCCGTTCATTAGGGGTCCTTGCTGGCACGCCCAGAAAGTAGGGCCCTAGAGATGGCCAGCATACAGGGGAAGCGTGGAGAACATCTCAAGCCGTGAAAATCTGCGATGCGAGCTCAACGGCGCTGGAGATGGTGAGCTTGATGGTGAGCGTCGCGAGCAGGCTGCAGAAAAGACGAATCACTCCGTGACACGAACTCCCCGTCTTCTCAGGCAAGCGCGTCTTGCCTGAGCTCCCAAATCAACAAAGACTCCGGCTGTTGCCGCCGCAGCCTGTCAGGCCAATCCGGGACCAATGTTCTTCCCACGCACGTCGACTCCTCCAACTTCTCATCGTTGAAGTTGTCTGACGTTTTGCTCCCAGCCACTCAGTGAGGATCCAGCCGCTGGGCAATCCAGATTACCCATCTAGTGAATGTGGGAGTCGAATTGAAGCCTGAGCTCACCTCTGGAGCAGCGCTCGTGCAGCGACGCTTGTTTTTTCAGTGCTCACAGCATTGCGCTGGGAGTGCGGCGTACCCTGGGAATTCCGAATCCAAAAGCTCAACAGCTGATGTTTTTTTTTAAGTGAAAGCTGTCATCCCGGCGCTCAGTATCTCTGCTCCTTTCATCACCATCGACGACGATCAATGGACGACGAACCCTATGCGGATCCTGGATCTGCCTTTGATTCGACTCTGGAGGATCCTGGATTCCTTTCGTGAGCGCTTCTCGTTACTCGAATCGGGGTGAGTCGTATCTCACGGCGTGTAATCCAGGGGCGGCGCCATCTTTTCCAGATCGCAGCAGTTCACTATAGCTGGCGGCACCTTCACAAGCATCACGAACATTCAAACCGGTCCACCCATTGTGACTCCTGGTGGATCACTTTCGTCACACCTTCCAAAAATATGCTGAATAGTATTTCTCAGACTTCCGAACGATTCCTCTTGGAGATATATATCTTCAAGAAGAAATAGCACTAGAGCATGGAATGCGCACTGTTGGCCGCCTACGGGATCGAGGTTCCGTTCGTTGTGTGTACTCTGCCAGAGTCATGGACCTAGAAGGGAATATGACGGTGGCCATGTATCAAGGGCACGGCGCAGAGGAGGTATGTTGAATTGCTGCGACCCGATATATTCACATTATTTGGTAGCAATTGCGCAATGACATTACACGGTACTCGTGGCTTCGGTGAGCGTGATATATAATCCGTGCCCTTTGGCAATATCGATGAATGTACGTCAGCCATCCATATCTCCACCAACTGTGTGGTATAACAACTTCATCTTCGATACACGCTGCAGTTTTTCATGGCGGTGCGCCGCCCTGGAATATTTCTAATCTAACTCACTGAGCTGACCCTGAATTAGATTTGATACCCTTCGGACATTTTCTGGAACTTTATCGCCATTCCCATTTTTTGGCCGTATATATCCATTCTATATCTGTATGTGTATCTCTCACTTTCCGATCACCGAATGCTCATTTGACCGCAGATCAATGAGTTCAAAGTATGAATGTACGGCTCAGAGTCCATTTAAAGTTGCTGAAACTGTCATAGGAAGTGCAAAATTATTTCAACTCCGTTTCTCAACCGTCTTTGGTAATTCTTGTCATCCGACTAGTAGCCAATTTCCCTGACAATGGTTCTAGGAGGGCAACGACTGCACAATTTGGTTCCGTCCGTCAACTGGCCGCCTCTGCGTTGACCTCGTACCGGACGAGATCAAGTGGCATTCAGCTCTGGGTATCATATCGGGCACACGTGGATCAGTTATTTTGAATGCCCCAAACGAGGACACCATGGACGTTGATTCTCTGATACTAGAACAGTATCATGACACATGTTATTGGGAGCTATCACGGTTTGGACCCGTCACCGACCTGCCAGTGAATCTTGGCCCTGTATTCGTGTGCGCATTGAGCGATCAACTCGAAGGCTCCACTGAGATTACATTTCCACCGGAACGACAGGTAGACATGGGGCTTTGGCATGGAACAAAAGGAGAGGTAGTAGAAAATGGCTGGACACGGTATATCTTTTTATTTATCTGGCAAGCACTCTATCTTGACCACGTTTACTCCCAAAGTTTGAGCTGTGGTGACGTATTGAACAGCGCTGCCCCGGCAAACGTATGGTGCCCCCATAGCCAGTCGCTATCTTGGCTCGGCCAAGGGAATCATGTTTTCAACTGCCTCCAGATCACATCCGAATTCGAGAATCATTGTACGTGTTCAACCCACGATTTGGATTCAAGTAGAACTTGTTTGCATAGCTGTTGTTCAAAATCTGTTTTTAAAGATTCAAGTTTGGGAAGAAATCCCCTGTGGCTATCTATTCCTCCGCCCAGAAACGGATTTTCGCATCGGAGTATCGTCGTTCAGATGGCCCGATTGTCCGGCTTATTGGTCGCGGGACCCTTCGGGCGTCGAACGTCTCAGCACGGAGGAGGCAGCACGTCTCGGGTATCCCTCCATAGAGGTCACAATACTGGCCTGCGGACGGCGATCGAGTGATGGTATATCTGCTAGTCTCCGTCAATTCCATCGGGAAGAAGGGTTTGACCGAAACAGCGAGGACTGCCAGGACTTCGTGCACCATCTTGGGGAGACGCTTCCATTTTACAACGGTGAGTGAGCCTTGAAATTATTCTGTTCTTGATGAAATAATGACGGGTGGATCCCGATGAAGACGAGGTTGGTCAACCGGAGGCATCGAATCGTGACGACCCATCCCGGCTCTCGAAGCTTCTTAAATTCATGATAAATATTCAGCTAGCACTCATTGTTTTCCTTGCCATCCTATGGCTCTACGATCAAGTGTGGGACATATTTTTTTCTCTGCACTTCAGATAGCATACGGTGATATTACTGGATTATCACTCGTTACGTGGTTGGCACTGGTTGCTACACTATGTCGACAGAAAAAATGTCACATCAGTTTTGGACTATATCTCGACATCGAGACAACATTTTTGGGTCGACTAAAGTGTAGGATCATGGAGAAGGAGTTTACGGACTGTTTCTGTACAAGTGATGAGATCACAATATATTGATGCGCCATCACTTGAGACTGAATACGGAAAGACTGGAAACCCGTTTTTCTTTTCTCGAGCTAGGATCTTTTTGAGCACAAGCTGAAGCAATCAGATTGTAGGCCATGATGCTCTCTACCATTCCACATTTTGAAATGTGCAAAAATATACAGGGGATAAGTAGTGAGATATGTGGCCTACAAAATGGCAACAAATGGCCAAAAATGGCCAAAAACATCAATCCACATGAACTAAAATCCCAATATGCTTTTTTTGTGCTGTACACCTTTTCTGCGTGTATGATGATTCTGATATAAAGTGAAAGTTCATTAAAGCACAGAACTTCATGGCAGGATTTTATTTGACATGATTTGGTCAAGAAATGGGCCCAAACAGCTTTGGACAAGCTTTTTTTGCTGCAACTGTAAGAACCAACGGGCAAGCGGTCGTTTGAGACCGCTACGTCTTGGTGGCTTTGGCACGGAGCAAGAAAAACATGCCTGTTCTATAGCCGTCAGCACGAGAGGATCCAGTAATCGCAAAAATAAGATTACAGGGTAGAAAAATGGTCGACTGGGGGTAGAATGGACCCTGTAATCCCCAGAATATTCGAAAACCGCGTTAATACATGTAACTTAGCATACGTGTGCAACCGTGAGCTTTTTTCGATCGGAATAACCTAGGAAGTGCAGCCTTCATTCTCTATCCACCGGGTTAAGTTTCTATTCCTCCGGATGAACGCGAAATCTAACTGAACGTCCCAGACCTTCTCTCGCATACAACCGGGCATCCGCTGCATTCCGGGGCCCCTTAGGCGCAACCAGCCTACCTCACAGAAACGGACCGCGGTAGACTCAGAAGAATGGACTCTTCTCTGTGAGTACCTTCGTGTCCCCGCGGTCGTCCCGTGGCTTCTTCTCCTTGCATATCTCGACCTCCTGCTGGAGCCACAGCTGAAGGCGCCAGAAAAATTTGCCCCAAACGTCAGCAGGTCAGGGCGTAAGTAATGTGATGCAGAACAGAAACGCACTTCCGCTATTCTCCTTATCCCCTCATCATGTGACACAATCGGCTCATACCCTAGCACCTCCCTTGCCAAACTGATATCAAACGTCCTTGTCGTACACATGAACGCCGCCTGCTTCCACGCGTCCATCTTCTCTCCGCCCCACAAACGCCCCAGTACGTCCTTCACGCCCGCAACGAGGAACACCGTGCCCAAGTCCGCGACAACAGGCGCGGGCGGCATGCCCCCCACCGCCTTCAATAGGTTGCGCTGGAAGTCCCAAAACGGGCGCGGAGACGCGTCGGTAATGAAGAATGCCTTGCCGGCGGTGTCGGCGTGCTTCGGGTGCGAAGGAAGGAGGCGGTCGGCGGCGAGGATGGCTGCGTGCGCGAGGTTGGCGACGTAGGTCATGTCCACCAGGTTTGTGTTGTTGCCGATTTGATATGCGGTTAGTTGTGGGTCTGCGTGGATCTTGCGCAGGATGTCGGTGGTTGCGATGCCCGGGCTAGAAAGGCAGATACAACGCGTTAGGAGAAGGATGCAGAAGATAAGGGGAGAGGAAGGCGAACCCGAAGACCATAGCAGGCCGGATAACCGCCGTCCGCAGCACGTTCACGCCGTTGAAGCTAAGCACCATGCGCTCCGCGTGCGCCTGTGGCTCCAAGGCCTCGTCGTAGCACTTCTCCGGGAACGGCGCGTCCGCCTCGCGCAGCATCGGGCGATCGGTCCCGTCGAAAAAGATGCCAGCGTTCCCGACGTACACTAGCTGCGTCACGCTGCTGTTCTCGAGCGCGGCCGCGAGGGTATTGCGCATGCCATCGGTGTTCACCTTCCTGTACAGCTCCTGCGCCGCCCTCTGCAAATCAGCCCACCACTTCTTGCTGTCGGCATGAGCCCGGGGGGGCGTGGATGCTGTAGGGTCGCGCGATAAAGGACTGGTGACTAGGGCGGGGTGGATGATGCACGTTGTGCCGCACTGTATTTGAGTGAGCACTCGAAATTCCCAGCCTAAACGACTCGGGCGGGTTGCTCACCGACTTGACAGCGTCTGCGATGTCCTGGGGCACCGAAATATCGCCAACAACTACACGCACGGCATCTCCGAAGCGCTTGACCTGGTGCGCGTCGAGTGGCTCCGCGTCGAAGATCGAGACGCGCGCCTCACCCCGGCGGAGCAGTTGCGCTACGATGTGCTCGCCGATAGTCGTGCCGCCTCCGATGACGAGATAGGATTCTTGGGCGGGTGCTGAGTGTGCCGACATAGACGAGGAAGGTAAGAAGAAACTTTCCGCCAGGAAGAAGCAAGGGATGGATTGTAGTGGCTGAGAGCCCGACGTAACGCGGTTGTGGACGGTGGCGGACGATTGTTGGCAGAGTGCTCCTTCCCATCTGGGGGTTAGCCATCGGTGTATCTGATCCAGGGATCAGACTTGGGGGTAAGGGCCGTGGCTGTGCCCGGCGAAACTCCTATTTATTTTATTTTATTTTTATTCGATGCCCAAGGATGCGCCCATTCAACATTGGTGGAAAATATTCGCAGGGAAATATTTATATCGCCCTCTGGGCACCCCTGGTACGGCTGATCTGTATCTGTTGGCCAGTTTCCTGGATAACTGGTACTAGTACTAATCTACCAAGTATTTATACTGTACCATTTGACGTAGATTCAGCGGTTTGATTCAACTTTAGCGCTGACAAGCCAAATGTTGGTCAGGTATCTGCTTGAATGCGAAGGTTGACTCTTTCTCTCTATTCTGTGACCAAAATCAAATAGGTTCAATTCAACCTTCAAGACTTGAGTCTACAGTCGAATAGTGTAGTACCTGGAATATACTGCTAAACTACACTCCTCGCAGGTTCACCTCCACACCAGTTTTATTTCTTTAGAGGCTAGTTCGCGGTGAGCATCCAATTTATAGTCGAGATTTGATGGCTACGGGCTCGCCCTCGCCCGACCTTCGGTCGGCTCGAGTGAGCCCCGGGAACTGTATAATTTATTAATCACCTACAAATACTACATATGCACTACGCACCCTGTTCACCTCGTCTCTTATAAAACAGACACTATCACAATTTTTGGGCTTGTACCTTGCTTTGTTGTACTGTTCACCGCCAGACCATATTTATTTCTTTAGAGGCTAGTTGCCAACTAGTTGCTGCAAGTTGGCAGTGAGCATCCAATTTATATTTGGTGGCCACGGGCTCACTCGAGCCGACCGAAGTATACATAATAAAATAAAGGTTTCGCCGGAATATGCCGTGACCCAACTCGACACAAACACGGTGTGAGACAGCAGCAACAAGTACCACAGCCACTAAACGTGTCACAAAAATGTAGCAGAAATACGCACCGCCACTATTTTCAACTCAAACCAGCGACTACATAATTTTCACTTGCCTTGTTTTTTTTTGCACAAACATTGATGCATCTTTTTGGCTTCAGCCGAATTGAAAGGCCACGACGACGTTAGAACCAAGCAACGACAAACATTGATGCCATGTTTTTGGCTTCAATCAAGTTGAAAGACCAAGACGACGACATTAGAACCAAACAATAAGTGATCGGTAACCAAGTGATACCCACTTGGGTTTATGATTAGATCAGCTGGGTATTATCTGCCAGTGGCTGTACGGTTATCTGCCACCGCTGCTTGTAACTTCATCTCCTCGTACCTTTTAATTCAAAAAAATGACACCACAGGTATGTCGACGAAAATAGAGAACATTTGCCTGCTCAGAATTTTTGAATATGGCCTGAGTACCTCACGGCGAGTGGATGGCAGATAACGGCGCATGGCAGATAATTTTCTCACGCCACGGTTATCTGCCATCCACACCGACATCCACGATGTCTAGCTCGTCTACTGCCCTCCGGCCCTCGGAACTCTCTGTTTGCACTCCCAGAGAGGTCAAGATACCTCTCCCCTTGTCTCTTGCGCTTTTGGCTACGGCATTCACCGGGGAATCCGCCGAATTGGCAAGCAAAGGAGTTGGATGATATCTGCCTGGAATCCTTGTCAGCAAACCAAAATTGCAGTCAAATGTTGAAGGATTTACTAGCTCTCTCGAGTATTACCTTCGTCTGCATAAAACTGGGCTTGGCTTCCATATGTGGGAACTGCCCTATCTCTTCTTGTTTCCGCCTCTCACGCCTCAACGCCTCGGTGATGCAATGCGCATGGCGGCATCGTGCCATTTCTTGAACAGACTGTTGTTTTTGGTGCGTGTGGCATTCATTCCTGTGCATCCGCCTCTTATCTTTCAATTTCTACGGCAGTCACATCTGATTTTCGCTTCCCACCACATGCACCCATTTCACCGCCGTGAACGGCGTCTTAACGCGAATCAGAAGCGCAAGATGGACCAAACGGCTGGTGTGGCGGCACGGTGCACATCTTTACCACCTTTTTGACCCGCTCACATCGTCACTGACTGACTGTAGCGTCCAGCACGATCCACTTACCTCACACTTGGTTGGGACCTCCGCCACTTCAGACTACACAAGGGACTTGTTCTCAATTTGTTCTGTTGAATCTTCGGCACGATTCTCCGGGCGAAATACCTGCCCTCTCGCCTGCTCGCACCTGAAAACCAGTCCTTGCCATGCTCGCCACCCTTGGATCCATTCTGATCGGGCCTTCAATTTACAATGCCATGTCCTACGACCTGCTGGATCTTTTCCATGTCGCTGCCGGCGCTTTACGAGTATGTAAGGTGATGTTCACGGCCTCCTAGTTCATCTCAAGGTTCATGTTTCTTCGTGTTGCCTCGTACATATTTTAATGACTTTGTACCCTGTTTCTATCACAATTTGATCAAAATACTGTACTATTAAAATCAATTCGTCAGTCACGCGTCACGGGGGTGCTTGACGCGACGAATTTTGCAACCTTGTCACGCGTCACGGAGGCTGTTGACGAATATACTTTTCGTCACGGTAGGTTCAAAACTTCGGTTCAGGGGTGCTCAGAGCAATTTTCTTGAACTGTGGGCACTTCTCACTCAATTTCTTGCTCATTTTTAAGGTTTTTGACTTCAAATCTCACAAATATCGTGATTCAGAGCAAGTTCAACAACAAAAAGTGCATTTTTTCGCATCACTCAAGGATATGTTGAAATGAATTGCTCAGTGTCAAGACAAGCCCTGGGTCGACCTGGCTGTGGCGGGACAGAGAATAACCCGGCCGGGACGATAGTTGAATAACCCGGTCTGAAGTGATCGCGACTGACAACGAGAGGGCAGCACTGAACAACCCGGCTCTACTGGGGAAGTTTGGCTATAGCCGTCGAGGGGGAGCGTCGCGAGACTTGAAGAGACGGCGGGGTAGCCGCCTGGTCACCGAACTCGAGGAGACCTCGAGGAGAAGATGATATGTGAACGCGCGTCGTTCGTAGTCGAAGTGAGAGAGCGCTGCGCCGTTGTCAGGTCAAAGTAGACTTGATATTAGACGAGGTAGAATCTAGAGTACATGCAGATTCTACCGAGTTTATATACTGTGTCCTATGAAACTGATGGTTGTCCCTCCTATGAAATACCGACCGTCTGCAGGTGTTCGATCTTGGTAACGGGCGATCGGGGTATCCCGATCGTCGTTTGAATAACCCTGGTTGGTTATTCTGAATCCAATCGTCCTACACGTGTTCCGATCAGCATTTGAATAACCCCTGGTTGGTTATTCCCAATGCAATCGCCCCAAGCGACTACGAATAACCCCCTGGTGGTTATTCCGTATGCTTGTGATAACCCGGGATACCCGGGGTTGAAGTTGAGTGAAAATGTTGGAATAATGCCAAATCATGACACTCAGGTCATTCCTAAACTATTACATTGAGTCACTGTGCATTCGCGACAGCTCCTGGAATATTTTTACGGGTTGACGAAATTTTGAGGGATGTCACGCAGCTCGAGCTCCCTTGACGAATTGACGAATTGGAATTTTGGGTCACGCGTCACACCCCTTGACGAATTGATTTTAATAGTACAGTAATCGAAATTGACCTTTCGTGCAATCTATTCAAGTGAAATTTGGCGTCCTACCACGTCTTCTTGAATCCTCCCTCCCTCCTTCCTTTTTCGATTTCTTTTTGCGTTTTCTGATCATGACACCCAGTACATTAGAAAAAAAAACCCCACTTGGGGTGCCCTATCACAAAGTCTCGGTAGATGCCGGCGGCTATGATGGTTTCCACATGCCATCAATCCCGACCTTTCCCGATTGAAGTTCCGGTTATCCCGACCAGCTGGTAGGATGTTCTACCCACTCGAACGATTTTTCCTTGTTCGCTCAAATCCTTTAGGCTCTCTTCACGATGATTCACTAAGTAATTCACAAATATCTATTGGGTTTATGGAAACAGAACTTTGTTCACTAATTCCCCAACCAGAATGAGTGTACTCCAATGACGAGTACAATTTTGTGATTTTTTTGGGCTCAAATTTTTTTGGAATCCTCCCAAGGGGGCAGACGGTTTGGGGAGCTTCAACCTTTCTGAATCAGCCCGGTTATTTTGCGATTGGGTTGAAGATTTTGCAAGGGGGTATAAAGCCGAAGTAGTATGACAATTTATATGAATCATGGCATGCCCACTGCAAAAATACTGGATTTATATGTACGGGCACTCAAGTACAGTGCGTTGAATATTCTGCTCTGCCAAGACGAGTACTCGAAGACAATACATACTGTAGTCAGCGCCATAAAATGTGCTTGAACCGAAATATTTCACCTCTATGATAGTGGGCCCTGCCGCGCCAGCGGGCTTACCTGTGTTTATTCCATCTTTTGGCTTCAGACCGCCTTTTAAACCAGGTTTTTGGGCCCGGTATATGCCGGCAACCAACTGATGCCATCTTTTTGGCTTCAGATCGAAAAACCGCCTTTGAAGCTGGTTTTGGTTTGTAACAAGAACGACTATTATGTAATAAACATAAATAGTCGTAACCGTGCGCTACACAGCCACGGCACTGATCGTGATTGCCGCATAGCTGTGGTCGTTGCCGCGGACCCGTGTTCAAGTTTGTTGGAGTTGAGTCAACCCGGCATCATGGCCGAGGTGTGACCGAGGTAATGAGTCGTATCAAGTCAGTGCAAGTCAGTGTGAGTCAAGAGCAGAACATAGAAGAACATTGGAGATTATTATGGAACATTCTAGTTACATTGGACATTAGTATATAAGTGGCTACAGATTCAGTGTATTCCTCAAGTGTTTTGCAGAGGTCAGTCAAGCACTAATAACATCCTTTATTTATCCCGAAACTTCGTCTGATTCCTCTATCCCAAAATACAACAAAGTTCATAATAGAGTTGCCTTCATGAAAAAGTCCCCACAGACCCGGCGACATATGTAGAATATTTGGCCAAACGACCACCGCTCCAATCTCCAAATTTTTGTGTCCCCCTTCAAATTCGGTTCCCCTTCAAAGCTCGGGATTGTCGCACAGTTCAACCTCTGGAAGGCTCGAAGCCTGAGTAAGTGCCTTGATCTCGTGGTACATTAATAACTTCGCTCTGCGTGTCCTTCCCAGCGTGAGAAGCAGGTGCGAGCAAGAGAAGCAGATAAGCTCCCGCCTGTTACAAATAGAACCCAGATCTGAATCAGAGTTATCTGAGAAGTCTTCAGTTAAGTGTCGCTCGCCGAGGAGCCGGGTAGCGCCATTATTCTCTCAAAGCTCACGTCATTAGATTAGATTCGGATATGATTGGGTTCGCTTTAAATGTACAGGGAGTTGAGTTGTGCTGAGGCGATATTCAAGGGCAATTTACCTAGCTATTTACCGTGAATACGAGAGAAGTGATGGAGGGTAATTAGCTGATTTGTGGCACCCAGCCGCACCTTTCAGCGACACTGCCGACAATCACATCGCATGGACGAACATTCGACCTCACAAATGAGAGTCTCGGCAGCGACAATCAGGTGCGTAGCGCGTCATTTCAGCCCCTCGCGATTCACCCAGCGCCCAATTCTATTGCTGATTTTGTCTTTTTTGAACATCCAGATGCGAACTTGCACTGACGGCAACACGAACTAAGTGTGGAAGGTCGTCCAATTGATGAACTCGAAGTTTAAAAAAAAACCAATACGCTATGGACGACCACGGACTCCGAACGGGACATTTACACATTACAATTTAATTGTTTTTTGAACATCCCTCTTGTATTCCGGATCGACTCCAGTCCGCGAGACCTATAGCCTGTTTTACTTCTAGTACTGAGGCGGATATGTGTGGTAAGCATGTTGGGTGATGGGGTCGCAAACATTACCCGTTCTCCAACATGCGCCTCCTTCGACTTCAGATTCAAATTTAGTGCCCCTCGTCTCCTTCGAATTAAATCTGATTAAAATCAACCCCGGAGGGATATCGATCCCGCCCAATCCTTGGAGCCCGTCGTTTCAGACCCAATTCAATTTAATCATCTCCGTACCCGTGTCTCGGGATACCGTCATGCTTGTCCGGATATAACATGGCAGCGATGACCTATACTACGCCCACTCGTCAGTATATCTTAGAATGTTGATGCTGGGACCGGGAGTTCAATCTGTGCCCTAGATCAGCGGTAGTAGGTCTTTTGCGCCTCATTTCTCGACCCACTAGAACGTCTGACTGATCTGAATAAGAATCATTATGAATTCACTTGCTTGAGGCGCTTTATCTGACAATCTTATCGCAGGACCCCCTCTTTCTATACATTGCCTAGATCTTGCAAGCTTCCTGGATTTTCAGGTCCTCCAGCGCAAATCTGCTGTCGCTTCATAACCCATCCACCTCAGCTCACCGGAACAGCAGTCCTTTTTCCTTTGCTTTCAGCTCGACTTGACATTAATGATGTCCGAAGTTGTCGTGCTTTGTGTCCCAAGACCTCAACAAGTCGTGTGTTAAATGTCTATTCGAACCAGCGTGTGATAGCAATTAATCCTAGATGGGGCCATTGAGTATCCAATTGCAGAAGTGCCTAAGACCTACTCCAAGACGTATGGTCCCCCAAAGTCGCGGATCAGGACATTGACGACACGCATCCCGTCCTCATATGATCCCCGACTGCCCGAGGATGAGAACCGCAGTTGAAGATGGTTACAGAGTTCTTCAGTACGACCGCCTGCTGCGATCGATCGGCGCCGTCAGCCGTCCTCTTTCGGCGTGCAAATACCGCTCTGATTCACAGCCGATTGTGAAGGGTTCCAGCTAGATTTGGCCTTTAAGACTCCTCGAATGCGCTGGTTCAATCTCGCTGCCGAATTGCGCGAACTGAACGCTGGCGCCGGTGATCACGCGCCGTACAAACTAACTAATCTTCTTCGGCAGACATGGTCAATGGTACCTTGCGCCTCGCTTCGAAATGCACTGAATTTGGACTGAATCGTCGCTGCAGATAACGTAAGGGAGGCAAAGCACGGCACCAAAGCGTGGACGCGTATCTATTTCCCCACAAGGTACGAGGATCATTTTGATGAAGGCTCTGTCTACGAGAGACTAGTTCAACCTGGTAAGTCCAGAGCTCCCTCACCTTCGAGTCGGAGGCCGAAGCCGTCGCGAAGCTGAGACGCACTTCGATCGTGGATGGAAGGTCATCCTGCATCCGTGTTCTACTTGAGCCACGGGTGCACTTCGTTTCCCGCGCAGACGGGCACACTATACCGGTACCTGTCCTGTCATCCTCATTTCGCACTCGGCGGGACCATTTTTCATCACGACCCAGGCGCTGTGGCTAATTATATAGGAGTCTATTAAAAGTCCAGGACAGCAACAACAACACCCGTCGACAGTTGCAGTTGCCGCCGATGGTAATGTATATAATTTCGCAGCCGGGGAGTACTCGCGGACATATAAAAGCGCAGGGGGTCTCGGTCTCCATTATTCATTATCCACCCTCTGTTACTGAAACTCACCAGCAGCACACTTACCTTACATCCCACCCTCGCACGATGCAATTCCCCTCCCTCACGCGCCTCGCGCTCGTCCTCGCCGCCGTCGTGCTGGCCGCACACGCCGTCCCGCACTGTGCGCTAGAGGAGTGCCACACCGTCGATGGTGTGGAGGTGTGCACCGTCCCGTGCTGGTGCGCCTGTTTTACTTTGTTATATGTATATATGCACGGATTGATATAATGCACAGAGACGCAGATCTATATTAAAAGTCAATAATAGGGATCTAGAGGAGGGCGTCCGGAATTTAGGATTTGAGGAGGAAGGGATGAGCTATAGAAGGAGGGTGTGTTGGACTCTGAATTCCATACAAATCAATCAACGTTGAATGGGCAGTCGAAAGACGATAAAGAGGGTATTATAATTGGCTTTTATTGATTAGAGTCTGTGAGAGACGACTCAGAGGTTAATCCAACCACGTACCTAGATAAAGCATCCTACCTTCAACTTCCGCACTTCCGAAGGGCCAGGGCAAGGGTTTGGCAAGGGTGGAATCGGCGTTGCCGTAACAGAGAGAAAAGACATGTCGAAAGCATGAAAGAAAGGGGTTCGCGAACCTGTTCAACATTAACGGCAATGAAAATTCGAACGTGTCGAGGCCGATCGATGATCGCCGATCATGATGCACCGCCACTCGGCTGTGACTAACCGCTGAGACGACGTGCTTGCCACCTCGACGCTGCCACCGATCGTCTCGCGGCAGGAAGTGGGTGCTCGTGGACTGATTTTAACTCCCTCCATAATACTTCCACAAAGCATTCACAGGAATTTCTTCGCCGCTGTCTTGTTGTTTGGGACTCACAGTGTTCCTCGTGGCCGCCGGGTGGAAGTCTTGGATTAAGATTGAAAGTGATCTTCTTTTGGATTTAGAAATATCGTTTGGAGATTTAATATGTATCCTTGTGGACGGTGTATCTTTATGGATGGATCTTGATTTTTTGTCGATTTTCTGTAGACAGTATGTATGATATCTGTAGCTGTATCCGTTTTTTGGAATTAAAATGCTCGTCGCGCGGTATACAAGAAGTGAAGGGGTGACCGTGAAGAAAAATATTGTAGGCTGTTTATAAGAGACAAGCAGCAGACGCGGCTGCCATATACATGAAACTTATTCGAAGAGGATTAGCCCTTAGGTAAGGATTAAATGTAATTTTGGGTTTATCTGACTCGTGAGTCCAAGGGGGAGTGGAGGTTCGAAAAACAGATATAGGGCCGAAAAGTTTTTTTCGGCCCATCTCGAGGCCTCCTCCCCCCTCCTCTCCTTTCTTATAGGGAAGGAGTTTCCCACCCCTGGGGCCGGGCCGGTTGTCCGCCTTGAGCCGCTGCTTTCCAACTTAGCCCTGATCACTTTCCTCGACCCCCCACATTTGGCTTGAACCAACAAATACACAGTTCGGACCTGTCCTGGATAGTTTCTGGACACTCAGGTGTGTATTTCAACACTTTCTAGTACTTCCCCAGTGCCCCAATGGCTATTTTGAAGCTCTTTGTAGTATACGCTAAAAAAAAAATTCAGCCTACCTGGGATCCCTCCCTCCCCACGTACGAAACTTTAATCCCGATTCTCCCTTGATCATACGTACGTTCCTCTTGGTCGGAAACCGGAGACCGATCACGAAAACAGAATTTATTAATGGCACCTGGTAAACAGACGTACAACAAATTGCTCTCGTACCTCGAATGTTGTACCTACATGTAGCGTTAGTGTAACCCAACCGGACGTATGTTGTTTGCAAACCTTCCATATACATCGCACCAGCTCCGGAACGACTTGCTTTTGACATGATTTCAACTTGCTAAGCCGGGGCGTTTTCAAACGTCACAGCAGCAAGCGTGAGATAGTCGTCCCGCACGAGACGAGGATGGACGATCAGCGGGAATATCTGGTGTCCTAGTGTGGTGCTGAACTGAAGCATTCGCATGTATATACCCCAGAACCTGTGGTAAACTTCGGTTATTTTGTTGAAAAACATGGCAAAGTCGATCATTGGTCATTCCTGCAGCGGCTCGCATACGAGAACACCACCGTCAGAGGGCGAGTCCCAGGTCTTGCTAGCACCTCGTCGAATGCCGGTCGGTCCCTGCAATATCCACTATTTATTCCTATGGCGTCGACTTCTATGAGCACGTCTGCTGTCCTGCCTCCGCAATGCGGAACGGCTGCTCACACATTCGGAATATCTTGATGTCGATAGCGCATTCCCAGTAATTGGTAAGGTATCATGCAAGAGATTTGAATTTGCCAACTACTCAGTGAGTAAATAAAAACAACCTTTTCCCCGCTTTTCTTCTTGAACATAAAAGACGAGTAACAAGTGAGTTCCAGGCGAATTCCGTTGAATCGCCCTCAAGTGAAAAGTGTCTCATAGCAAACTTCGATCGGTCACTACCACGGCTTCTCTATCAAGAATTTATACACGATCCCGTGACTGTTCACGGTGAAACCTCCCCGCGCCTTCGAATCCACCAGCAACGGTACCCTTAGGTCGTTGATGGTCTGCTTGAGGGTCTTGGAGTCAGTGTAGGCGAAGTCGGCCTCGGTTAGCTGGTGGCCGCTGTGGATGGAGATGCCGAACAAGTGGTTGTTGACTTCCTTGTGCTGGCCTGGCAGGTCGTTGCCCGATGTCTTAATGACGTCGAGCTTGTCCATGCCCGTGGGCAGAATGATGCTGACGACGACGTCGTCGCCGTCCAGGCCCGGCTGCGACTCCGGCACCAGAATGCCTTTTTCGGGGGGGGCCAGGACCACGCCGGCGTACCTCATGGACCACGTGTCGCCCATGAGCCAGAGGGCCATGTTGGTGTGGTTGGAGTTGGTGAAGTTGTTGATCGTGGAGGCCACCCCCTCCGGCGTCGCAGACGGCTTGCCGTTATTCAAGTCCTTGACTTCCACTTTCCCAGAAGCCCCACCCTGGGGCTTCTGGAACCGTATCAGGCACTTGTTGAGGTCGACGTCTACTATCGGAACATTCTGTGCCATTCTTGAATCGGGTTAAGAGCTAGGAGAGCGGCATGATTTTAGAATCGAGCAGAATGGAATTAGAAGGAATGAAGAGGACCTGGAGACTGCAGTGCCAAGCTTCAACCCAGCGATAAGCGATAAGCGAAAAGTTCGTCTGCAGATGCGTCAGAAACGGAACGGAAAGCAAAAAGAGGACAACACGGATTCACAAATCCAATCGGATTGCGAGTTCGTAAGTCTGGGAAGAGCCGAAGGTTCATCCGCTCTGTCGCGAGGACGACGGCGTGAGATGGAAACCGAGCGACAAGGAGGGCGCTCGCTGGGGGATAGTGCTCCGCGCGCGTCGACCCCGGAAGAACGCCCAGCTCCGAGCGGATGGAGGCTCTGAGCGTGTGGAAGAAACACAGACCTGTGTGCAATTGAAGTCGTGGGGTTGGACGGAGTGCTACGCCACACGCTGGAAGACGTAACCAGGAGTGGAGGGCGGGCAAAGAAAAGTGAGAGCGTCTCTGAAGAGATCGTGGAGAGAGCGAGAGTAACGAGCAACCTTTAAGCCCCTCAGTAGTATGCTTTCACACGCCCAGGTAAGGATAGTCACGGGCACGGGTCAACCCGGCGGGTTCCTGGGTAGGGTCCGCCGGGTACGGGTCCCGGGTTGAACGGATTGTTAACCATGTACCCGGCCCGCGGTATTACGGGTATAACGGGCCAGCCGAGACTGTAGGATCTCTGAGAGTGAAAGATCCAAATTGAGTCAGGCTCCGTTGGGCTAGACTCGTTACCAGTCTGCCCCACAACGGCAAATCATAGTGAGCACTATGCCTACGGCATACTCAGATTCGCCGTAGCGCAGACTGGTCACGAGTCTACCGTTGGGCGCCTTCACCAGATATATCTCAACCGAAGACATCGGATCTAGGCACCACCCAGGCCCAGACCCAGGCATCGGGGAATTGGCGGCCTTGGTGGTCATTTAGATCCATCGTCACCATGTAGGCCGGGTTTGAGGCCACCTCCCAAACGTGTACCTTGCGGCAGAATTTGACCGGACCAACACAAACCTCGCGGTGTGTTTTTGAAGTGATGCATGGCCGACGGAACTCGGGAGTTGCTTCGGATAGCTAGAAAGGGGCTAAGATGCTGATAAAGGGGGCCCTCTTGATCCGTTACCACCATCTCCCACTTTCTTACGCCGACTTTCGCTGGTCGGCGGCGAGACAAAGCGAGACTGTTCAACCGTTGTTGGGTCAGGGAGAGGGTTTAAAGCCGGTTTACAGCCATGGTGACCCCGCCGTTGTAGCCTGTGAGCTACTCCACAAATCGTCGAAGTGCCTACGAGCCACTAGTTGCGTGAGTCTCGCTTTATTTCGAACAAATTTCGAACGCACATCGCGCTGATCTACCTGAACCAAATACGACCAATCACTGCGTCATCGGAACAATTGCCAAATTCAATCGGAACTGGCAACAGCGAACCACGTGCCCGCGCAGACAGTTGATGCAGTAGCTACTACATACTACAGTCGACTCTCTCTTAAACCATGGCTGTCATAACCCATAACCTGCTCTAACCCATACATTTCGGGTGTCTACTACTTGGATCTCAATTAAAACCCATAAAATTCTATTATCCCATAATCCATACCTTTTCTGGGGTCCATAACCCATATTTTACTGTGAAATAACCTTTGAAAATAATTTCTTTGAGTTTGATCGTTGAGGTAACTGCCGGCACAAGTTACGGCCATCATTGTTTGTTCGGAATGATTAACAAACCTATTCGTACACAGAGGCACACACATGGAATAGCAATGTCTCTTGAAACCCTCAGAAAAGGTCTCCGCGCACTCAAAGAACAGGTCAAAAAACGCAAAGAGGATCTAACCGAACGTCTTCAGAAGAAAGAATCAATCTCGGAAGCAGACGAGGCTCGGCTCGATAACGAAGCGAACCATGTGGACGAAGATGCACTCGGCGGGACCATTTTTCATCA